>SZYD01001000.1:0-42879 GCA_009363875.1 Mikania micrantha | reverse complement strand
TATTCTTGTTCAGATTTATGTAGATGACATTATCTTTGGATTACTGATGAACAGATGTGTCTGGAATTTAAAGAGGTTATGATTGAGATGTTCGAAATGAGTGCCATGTCAGACATCAATTTTTCTTGAGTTTAAAAAATTGATCGACTGATGATGGAATCTTAATTCATCAGACAAAATACATTCAAGATGTGCTAAAACGGTTTAGCATGCTTGATTGTAAACCATTTCCACGCCTATTTCAGCCCAATCACGGGATGGAGCCTGATCTTAAGGGGGAGCTAATTGATTCTACTTTATATCGTGGAATGATTGGAAGTCTGATGTACTTGACAGCCTCAAGGCCAGATATTGTATTTGCTACAAGTATCTGTGCTCGATATCAATCAAAACCTAAAGTGTCTCATCTGATAGCAGTCAAGAGAATTCTTCGTTATCTGAAGGGTACACCAAAACACCGGTCTGTGGTATCCTAAGGATGATAACTTTTCCTTCAATGCTTATAGTGATTCTTACTATGGAGGATGCAAGACTGATGCGAAGTCCACAACTGGAGGTGCACAGTTTTTAGGGGAGAGGTTAGTCTCTGGCAGTGCAAAGGGCAGACATCTGTTGCTACTTCAACCTGTGAGGCTGAGTATGTAGCGGCTGCCAGTTGTTGTTCACAAGTCTTGTGGATACAACAACAGATGAGAGATTAGGGTTTGAATTTTCTGACTACCCCGATTCAACGAGGCTGCTATTACTATCACCAAGAATTCGGTGCATCATTCACAATCCAAACACATTGATATTCGATTTCATTTCATACGCGATTGCTATGAACAGAAACTTATTGATGTGGTGAAGATACATACCAATGAGCAACGAGCAGACCTTCTCACCAAGGCCTTTGACAAAAATCGTTTTGAGTATTTACTCAAATTAAATGTCATTCGGGTCATGGGTGAGGTAATTCAAAATCAATCTCCTTCTTATCAATTTTATTGAATTAACATCAGATATTTTTTTGTTGTTATTTTATTGTGTTTTAGTGTTTAGGGGGAGAAAATATTGAAAAATATAAAAACATTTGAAAAATAAAAACACAAAAACATTAAAAAACTGAAAATTCTGAGAAATTGATTCAACCATGTGAGAAATGATGGCACACTGTTTGCTATTGGAAGCACATTTGTATCATAAATTATTTAAACATAAAGAGCAGTTACAATTACTAAGTATGATGTGTTAGTAGGTTTATAACTTAGTTAAGATGAAGTTAAAAAAAAGATTGATTGTGCTTTATAAGAAACAGATGCTTAGAATATAGTACTTAGTTTTGTCTTGAATGAGTGGTAATTTTTCTAACAAAATGTTTCTTGAACAAAAGTCAATTTACTGGTTTTGATCATGTGTTTTAATTTTGAAAAGAAATTCTAATTTTGTTTTTCTTTCATGTTAATTTAAAGCTGAAACATTCTTTGTGTATACTTACGTATCTACCTAATTGTTATAGCTTTAAGCAATTCAAATTTGTTTTCTTGGTTCTGATTAAGATTTGGACAATCTCTGTGTATATGAAAATATCGAACTGATTTTTAAAAGCTTAATCGTAAATTATTTTTTAGTTCATTATCTGGATCATCTAAGAACAAAAGTATCAACCTTGATTCTATGATTTTGAACAAATTCAAATTATTTTCTATTTTGTTGTTTTCAAAAGAAATTCTGCTTTGTTTTACATGATCAAGATAGTTAAAATGGAAGTAATGAGTTTCAAAAACATTTGTGTTTGATTAGTTATTCACAAATTGGGGATGTGTTCAAGTAAATGGATATTATAAGGTATTTGATAATTTTGGTCTTAATTAACATCTTAACTAAATAATTAAACTTAAAAAGGATAAATATACTAACAATCATCTTTGAATTGTAATTTGCTAATAAATATATTCATTAATTCAATCAGATGTGTTGATAATTGTAAAATAATATGATCTCATGTCTGGATCTTTCTCAAACAAAATATTTGATTTTTTAGTTTTGTTAGATTTGTTTAATTTGTTTTTAATTGTTCTAAAAATTTGAAAAATTACAAAAAGATTTTTTGTTTTTATCTGATGTTAAATCAATATTTTTGATTATTTGTTTGACTTTGAAAAATTAAACATTGATTTGTTTTGAAATCTTAAATAAAAATCAAATTGTTGAAAAGGTTCGGCTGAAAAGGTTTCAGAGAAGGTTCGTCCATCAGGTTTGTTGGACAGGTTCGTTGGATAGGTTCGTTGGATAGGTTCCTTGGACAGGTTGGTTCAATAGGTTTTGAACAGGTTTGTCGAATAGGATTGTCCAATAGGTTTGTGGACAGGTTCGCCTGAGAGGTTCGGTCAACAGATCAGTCAAAGGTTCGTCAAATAGGTTCGGTCAAAAAGGTTCGCATATATATAAATCAGGTTCGTGATTGAGGTTCGTCACTTTCATCATTTTGACAGAGACGAACCTGCAAGAATAAATTTTTCGATTTTTGATCTTGAACCTTCGAAGCTTTTTGCTTTACATCATTAGACTCGGATTTGATTTGTGAACATTTTTAGGTAGATCTTTGATTTTGACCGGCTAAATTAGGAGAAATGACTGGTTTTTAGGATTTTTAGTCGAACCTTGTGTGTTTGGGTTAAAATCTATTAAAATCTAATTTCTGGAAAAATTGTTTTCAATAAAGTTGTCCAGCGTTGAGTTTCGAACCTTTGAATATAATCTTTTTCTGTGATTTCGATGATTTGAAAATTTGAATTTGAAAAGAGAAAGGTTCGCTAGATGAACAAGGTTCGCTGAATGAACTAAGGTTCGCCGAACCTTGAAGGTTCGTCTGAATCTAATAGGTTCGTGGCGAACCTCTGAATTTCAAAAGAACTGAATCTTGTTGGTCAAGATTCGTTTGACCAACAGGTTCGTTTGATATGAAGGTTCGTACAATGAGGTTCGGTCATTGAAGGTTCGTTCATTCATAAGGTTCGTTCATTCAAATGGTTCGTTCATCAGAAGGTTCGTTCAAAGTAAATAGGTTTGTCTGAACAATACAAGTTCATCTAGAATTAGGTTCGTTTCAGGGAAAGGTTCGCTGGTCATTGAAGGTTCGTTCATTCATAAGGTTCGTTCATTCATAAGGTTCGTTCATTCTGTTTTTTTAATTGTAGAAATGGCGAATCTAACATTCGGAGACAAGCACAACTTGTGTGCCTACCTAGATCCTACAATCAGGAACGACAAAGATTTTCGGCCGAGGATCAAGTTTCTACGACGATCTCGGATTTACCATGCCATCTCCAATTCTTGCCAGATATATAGTGTCACACCCCTGCGCCGCGTGCGGAATCCACGGCGCGGTGACGTATGAACAGTTGAATCATGCTCAAGTATTGAATAAGAACAACCACAATGGATTACTACATTTCATAATGTTTAGACAGTTGTTTAGTTACAGACAATCTATCTACCAAAAGAAAGACAACTACAGACCCAAAATATAGTTTACAAAATAAGACTTCAAACAAGACAATTAAACAATTAGGATTTAGTGTGTTTCTAATCCATCCTAGCATGTTTCTTCATCTTGTTCTATCTTAGTATGGTCTCCTTAGTTGTCCCTGAGAAAGTCTTAAACCTGATTACCTGAAACACGTGAAAAGTAACTGTCAACTACAGACGTAGTTGGTGAGAACAATAGGTTTAAACATTTGTAAACATAAATATATGATATAAGGCATAGGTATGTTAAAGTAATAAATGATTCACATGGATGAGCTGCAACCCAAACTAACATCAAGTAAGAAAATGAGTGTAAACAGTCCAATCACTGTTTGCACGAGAGTCAACATATAATATCAAGTCCCAAACCACGTTTGGAGTTAGATAATGTGTCAACAGTTTTGATAAAACCATACGTAACCGAAATCTGCAGTTGGTTTATAAAACAAATTTAAAAACTAACTGCAGCAATCGGTCTGCCCCAAATGTGTGTGTCCGCTTTCCTTTGTTGTGATCACCCAGTACTAACGCTAATGAATATGATACTTGATGCATTCATAAGTTTGTTTACAACAATAGACACCATGTTTCTGAACCTTACTTTAAACGAGCGTGTTAATGCCTTGTGTGAAAACATGATTGAAAACCTTGATTTAATCCCATGAATTAAATCCTTAGTTTTTCAATACCGTGAAATGAATCCTCTGATTTGAATACCATAAGTGAATCCCTTGATTTGAACATTACCATGAAACCATTGTTTGAATACCATGTTTGAAACCCTTGATTCAAATACCATGAAATGAATCTTTTGGTTTGAATATCATGAAATGTGACCTTGTATATTAACAAGGTTTTTAACAGAAAAGTTTATAAAATTCATTATTTAAAAGAACATATCATTTATAAAACCTTTTTAGAATAATAGTTCAATAGCTTAATAATCCTTTAAAACGGTTGATAACTTTTCTGAAACAGTTGATAAATCCCTTGGATTTGTAATATGAACCTGAAACGTTGATAGGAATACACACATCTTGTGTAATGAAATACAATTGTAAATGAAGAGTTTGATCACGTGTTCCACCCCAAAACAGTTATAAAACAGTAAAAGAGGGGCTAAAGTTCTCACCTGTCTGCAGTAGACTCTGAACTAAAACAGATAGCAAGTAGCAAACAGGACTTCTAATTGATTCCTATATCATTGTAATCATACATAAGATATAAGATTTATAATTGTATAGACCTTGATTCATTGATTGACTCGTGTTTATGATTGTTGTGAAAACTTGAAAGTCATGATTGAGTTACTTGTTTGATCATGGGTCCAAGAAAAGAATGTGTGATGTCCTGTTATGCACAACTTGTTTGCACAACATCACATGTGTTTAAGAGTTTGATAAACCATTAATACACCATTGGTACACTATTGATTAACATGAAAATGTATAGATATGTTCAAGCATTTAGACTCTTGAGATTATGAATTGATCTCTTTATTAGTTTAGGTTAAACTTAACCAAACTAAGATAAATTCATAAACACTTTGCATTGAAGACCACACCATGGGCCATTTAGGTTAAAGATGGGCCAATTGAATGTGGTGTTGGGCCAAGTGAGTGTGATGTTGGCCCAACAACATGTATATAGGCCTTGTAACATGCCAAAGACAATATCAACCGATTAAGATCTTAGTGGACCGAATGGATTTGAATTGGGCCTAAAGGGTTTGAGTTGGGCCAACCAATGTACATGTAGGCCATGTAAGGTTCCAAGGTGACATTGGGCCAATTAAGATCTTAATGGGCCAAGCTATCTCAATTTGGCTTGGGCTTAACTCTTGGGCGATTACTAATAGGATTGGGCCGGGTAGAATTGGGTTGGGCCGAGACGTCTTTGGGCTGCCACCTTAGGCAGCGAACCTTAGGAGTTCAAGGCCTAGGTTCGTGGGGTCCCTTAGGTTAGATGGTTCAAGGGTTCGTCAATTATAAGGGCTCCACTAAGGTTCGGCCAGAAAGTGACATTCCAGGTTCGTCTAAATCTTGCCCCCATGCTAGGTTTGTGACAACCTCTTAAGGCTCGGGAGACTACTAGGTTCGCTGCACTACATGAAGATTCGCCACCATGTTCAAAGGAGGGTTCGGTGGTTTGATGTGGTAACAGGTTCGCAGATGTTCAGCCTTCTTCATGAGGGTTCGCTGTTAACCAGGGTTCGGCCGTGGCTTAGTTTCTCACATGAAAGGTTCGTTGCAACATGGTTCGTCTAACATGTAGGCAGGTTCGTGTCATAATGGTTCGTGCATGGCTCAGGTTCGTGAGGCTCTTTTCTCTTCTAAGGGTTCGGCTGATGTTAAACGAACCATGTAGGTTCGTGAAGCTTCAAGAGGGTTCGGCCAGATCTGCAGCCCAACGAACCTGTAGAGCTGCGTCTCCCTCATCAGATCCAACCCCCGATTTATGGTTTCTCCTGATGTAGATGCATGCGTATAAGCCTCATGAAGGTTGTGGTTCGAATAAATCATGGTCTAGACCCCTTCATTAGCCAAACTCAAACAAGACTCACGAAAACCCTAATTTCAGAATTATTTGATCGATTATACCTCGATTTTGGCCGGTTAATTCCACTGATTTCTTGTACTTTCGTGTAGACAATGTTGAGAGCTTCGCGTGGACACCAAGAATGACGAAATCCGTTGAGAAATAAGCGAGTTACGAACGTTTAAAGTGAGTTTTTCTATAGAGAGAGGGTTGACGAAAATTCTAGTGAGAGAAGTGGTTGTGATGAATTAAATGAGAAAATGGTCTTGTTCAAGGCTTTTATAGCCCGGGTGGTATTCGGGTTCGTTTCGGTTGCTCGGTTCGCGTTTCCGGAACGTAACGCGTATTTTACGCGGTTAAAATAAAAGAGTTGTTAAACTCATTAAAATGATGAGTTTCAAAATTGTAAAAATATAAAATAATTATTTAATTATTTGTTCAAAAACAGATCGTTAAACAGTAACAATTGCGTGTATACCCACAATCGCGTACGTTTTCCGATCGTATAAAAAAATAGTTAAAGCCGTTCACTCGTAATTATAAGTTCAACATTCGTATCATTATGGATCGTCACCCATAACTGTACTCAGTCTCGCTTACGCATTACGATCTTGTTTGATTAATTATCATAATATTCGTCTTAACACTACGCACTAACACCATCATGTTACACCGAACGCAGTATATATATAGGGCTCACTCTCGCTGCCCACCACTGTTTCGATATAACACAATACTATTCTTGCCTAGTGTAATCGACTGTAAATATTAATACATACTTGTTCCTAAATAAATAAGATCCTGAAACACACACGCACACATTATGAACATAAGAATCACATTGATTAACTGAACATTGACATCCACTGTTCTAACACTGTTTACGACTACCATGACTAAATGTACAAATGTTACAGTCTCCCCTAGTTAAGGGAATTTCGTCCCGAAATTAACTAGCTGAAGATACTGTAAAAAGATGAGGGTACTTAAGCTTCATCTGGTCTTCACGTTCCCAGGTGAACTCAGCACCGCGTTTGCCCTCCCATCGTACCTTTACGATCGGGATACGGCTGCGTTTAAGTTTCTTGACCCCATGATCCATGATTTCAACCGGACGCTCTATGAATTGAATGTTGTTCTGAATCTGTATGTCTTCCAGTGGAATCTGAACATCATGATCAGCTAAGCATTTCTTAAGATTTGATACATGAAAAGTATCATGAACATTGCTTAGCTCCACTGGAAGTTTGAGTTTGTAGGCTACGGGACCAATCCGTTCCAGGATCTCAAAGGGTCCAACGTACCTTGGTGCAAGTTTCCCTTTCTTCCCGAATCGGACAACGCCTTTCTAGGGAGAAACTTTGAGTAAGACTCGGTCACCGACTTTAAACTCGAGCGGTTTCCGACGTCGATCAGCATAACTCTTCTGCCGATCTCGTGCGGCCTTAAGCCATGACTGAATGATTGAGATTTTGTCTGATGTTTCCTGTATGAGTTCTGGTCCTACGACCTGTGAGTCACCAATCTCGGTCCAACAGACCGGTGATCGGCACTTTCTACCATATAAAGCTTTGAATGGTGCACATTGAATGCTCGTATGATAGCTATTGTTATATGAAAACTCAATGAGTGGGAGATGAGTGTCCCAACTTCCACCGAAGTCAATGACAGAAGAACGAAGCATGTCTTCGAGTGTTTGAATAGTCCTTTCGCTTTGACCGTCGGTTTGGGGGTGATACGCCGTGCTAAGATTAACACGCGTTCCCAAAGCCTTTTGCAATGATTGCCAAAAGCGAGAAGTGAATCGACTATCGCGATCAGATATGATTGATGTTGGAGTACCATGACGTGCAATGATTTCGTTGATGTACAAAGTGGATAGCTTCTCCATCTTGTAATCCTCTCGGATCGGGAGAAAATGGGCAGATTTGGTGAGTCGATCAACGATCACCCAAATCGAATCGAAACCTCGCGGAGTTCTCGGCAACTTAGTTATGAAATCCATGGAAATTTGCTCCCATTTCCATTGAGGAATTTCAGGTTGCTGCAGAAGTCCCGAAGGCTTTTGATGTTCTGCTTTGACTTTGGAACAGGTAAGACATTTTCCCACGTACAGTGCTATGTCTTTCTTCATTCCCGGCCACCAGTAAGATGTCCTCAAGTCCTGATACATCTTATCGGCTCCAGGATGAACTGAGTATCGCGACTTATGAGCCTCATCACAGATGAGTGTGCCCAATTCTTCAGACTTTGGAATCCAAATGCGGCCGTTGAGATATAACACCCCATCAGATCAAGGTTCTAATTTCTTCTCAATGCCGCAATCCAAGTCTGTCTTGAGTTGATCGTCTATTACTACTTGTTGTTGTGCGATACGAATTAAGTCTTTCAAGTTTGGCTGTTTGTTGATCTCCATGGCTCTGACACGAATTGGTTTGACTGGTTCCTTACGACTAAGAGCATCCGCCACCACATTGGCTTTACCCGGATGGTAACGAATCTCACAGTCGTAATCAGTTAGAAGCTCAACCCAACGCCGTTATCTCATGTTGAGTTCTTTCTGATTAAGGATGTGTTGCAGGCTCTTGTGGTCTGTATAGATGACACATTTAGTACCATAAAGGTAGTGCCTCCAAATCTTCAATGCAAAGACCACAGCCCCTAACTCAAGGGCATGAGTAGTGTAATTCTTCTCGTGAACCTTAAGTTGTCTTGAAGCATACGCAATGACCTTGTCCCGTTGCAAGTACACAACCGAGACCAAGGTTTGAAGCATCGCAGTAGACAATAAAATCATCACTGCCTTCTGGAAGACTAAGGATAGGGGAATTGCATAACTTCTGTTTAAGAAGTTGAAATGCATCTTCTTGTTTCTGTCCCCATATAAAGGCTTGACTTTTCTGAGTCAGTGTGGTAAGTGGCAAAGCAATCTTAGAGAAATTTGCAATGAATCTCCTGTAATAGCCTGCCAGACCCAGAAATGAACGAATCTCTGTTGGAGTAGATGGAGTAGTCCAGTTCTTAATCGCCTCAATCTTGGCTGGATCTACATGTATTCCATCCTTGTTTATGACATGTTCTAAGAAGTGAACCTCCTTCAGCCAAAATTCACATTTTGAGAATTTAGCATAAAGTTGTTCTCCTCTTAGTAGTTCTAGGAATTTCCTCAAATGATCTTCATGCTCTTGTTCTGACTTGGAATAAATCAATATATCGTCAATAAAGACAATAACAAACTGATCCAAGTATGGCCTGCAGACTCGATTCATCAAGTCCATGAACACTGCAGGTGCGTTGGTCAACCTAAATGGCATGACCACGAACTCATTGTGTCCATATCGAGTCCTAAACGCCGTCTTTGGTATATCCTCATCATTTACTCTTAACTGATGATACCCGGATCGTAAATCAATCTTAGAGAAGCGAGTTGCTCCCTGTAATTGATCAAACAGATCATCGATCCTAGGCAGAGGATATCTATTCTTGATGGTCAACTTGTTTAGATCACGATAATCAATACACATACGAAATGAACCGTCTTTCTTTTTGACAAAGAGAACCGGAGCTCCCCATGGAGAGAAACTTGGTCTTATGAAATCTTTGTCTAAAAGTTCTTGAAGCTGACTAGACAGTTCTTGCATCTCAGACGGTGCTAATCGATACGGTGACTTCGCCACTGGGTTTGCTCCAGGGACGAGATCAATTCTAAACTCCACTTGTCGGACTGGTGGTAGTCCAGGCAAGTCTTCTGGAAATACGTCGGGATAATCTCTGATAACTGGAACGTCTCCAACTGCTTTCTTTTCGGGTTTCTTTTCCACCACGTGAGCTAGGAAAGCATAATATTTCTTCTTCAAGTACTTCCTCGCCTTGATGCACGATACAATCTTCAATCCGCGGCATGGTTTCTCGCCGTAGACTATCATCGTTTCGCCGGACGGTAGGGGAATTCGGATAAGTTTCTCAGAGCATACGATTTCGGCATTGTTTTTGGATAACCAATCCATTCCTATCACAACTTCAAAACTTTCGAGAGTCATAGGAATGAGATCGATGGAGAAAAGATGGTCATTTAATCTTAATTCACATCCATGTATTATGGAATCTACAACTATAGTCTTACCATTCGCTACTTCTACAGTATAGGAAGCAGTAAGTGTGGATAGTTGCATACCAAGTAAAGAAGTAATATGAGCAGAGATAAAGCTTTTATCAGCACCAGTATCAAATATGATAGAAACATAGTGATCATTGATAAGAAATGTACCCGTGATGACTGCCGGATCCTCCCGTGCTTCGGCAGTTCCGATAACAAAGGCACGAGCAGTAGCAGTAGTGTTGTTGAGTTTTGGACACTGGTTTCTGAAGCGTCCTTCTGCTCCACAATGATAACAGGCCCTTCCACCTGTAGCAGCAGTGGTAGTGGTAGCAGTAGTTGCAACAACAAGATGAGCAGCTCGGCATGTGGCTGCAAAGTGTCCCATACGCCCACATTTGAGACACTTCTTGCATGGAGTAGTGGGTAAGTGATGGTATTGGCATTTAGTCCAAAGTGGAAATGTGCCAGTATAAGACTTTCTGGCGTTAGCAGGTTGTGGCATAGCAGTGATAGGTGTGGCATGAGTAGGTGCAGCCGCAGTCAACGCTGCAAAGTTCTTGATTGTCTTTTGCTTCTTCTTCTTGTGATGGTGATGTTCAGGCTTCTTGCCTTCTTCAATCTGTGCTCTCTTGAATCCCTTTCGGGTGAGCACACCAGATTTTACATACTCCTCAGTAAGAGTAGCACCAAGTTGAATTGCTACCTCCAGAGTAGTGGGGTTATTCCCCATAACAGTTCCTCTGATAACTAGAGGTAAACCTTCAATATATTTCTCTATCCGGCGGGATAGAGGAGTAACCAAGTGTGGTACCAGAATGCACAACTCATGAAAACGAGTTGTATACTTGGCGTTTTCACCACTGTCTTGCACCAGATTCCATATCTCTACCTCCAGTTTCTTTAGTTCATGACGTGGACAAAACTTTTCCACAAGCAGATTCTTGAAACCGTCCCACGGTAAAGCTAAAGCGACTTCGCGTCCTCTGGTGTTCTTTTCAGAATTCCACAAGTGAGTGCGCCCTTATGAAAAGCGCTTGAGGCCATCTTGACCTTCAGATTCTCAGGGCATCCAGTGAAGTCGAGAATGTACTCAATGCTCTCTAACCACTGTAGTAGACCAGTAGCTCCTTCAGTACCAGCGTACTTAGGAGGCTTAGCATCATTGAACTGCTTGAAAGTGAAGTTAGCAGTTCCAGTAGTTGTAGCATTTGAGTTATGTGCTGAATCACTAGTACTTCCCCGAAGATTCTGGGTAATATCAGTGACCATGCCCGGGATGACATCTCTCATGTGTATAGCGATGGCTCGGGCAATCTTGTTGATCTCATCGTCGTTGCCACTTGTCAAACCCCCTCCGTTAGGATCACGTCGGGGAGGCATTCTATGAATAGAAGCCACAAGCGGGTCAGTAATGAGGAATGATACAATTGAATTTGCATGATAAAGTTAGTAATATATCCATACTACTAATATTATCATTCAATTGTAATATGATCCAGTACACGTATAAGTTATCAACTTATTTGCATACTTATCATGTGAATATGTGCAATGTCTCATGATCTCTTTCCACCAAACCTACACACTGACACTTTCCCGATATACCGAAGATAGCTTATATATAGGGCATACGAAAGGGTCAAGCAAACTGCCAGCCCAGACGCCATCCCACCACCGCTTCGATATACCACGATCATGTCCTTGCTAGCATTTGGCAACACGTTTGTACTGATTTCCAAGTGTGTTCCATTGATTAAGAATCCCATGATCTTTGATCAATTCGAACTATGATAGAATCCATGATTGAACTATGATTGTGTTATGTGTGCACCTACTAACCATCGTTAACATGTAGAACTAATCATACGTGTGCTCTACACTTTCCTGTTAACCTATGTTAGTAAGTACTAGTCATGTAAAACACTTAAGAATTTCACTTAAGGTTTACATTGAAAGAATGTTCACAACTTGATTGATTCACCATAATGTTTGGTTCATCCAAGTTTGAATTGCACTATGATTTGATTCACCACTGATTGTATCTCCAATGTTTGTATCCCATGTGTTTGACTAATGTTCAATGTTCCCAGTTGCTCCCGAATCCTCACTCCAAATACGAACGCCGGATTCCCCCTAACATACTGAAATAAGCTTATATATAGGGTAAGTTCTCACCGACCCACCACTTACCTCAACACGTCAGCGTTAATCCGTCGTCTATATTTGGGGCTAAGATTCCAACTGTTGATTGATTATGATTGTTTCATGATTGCCTCTTGTACTATGGATATGATTATGACTGTGTAAACCACGGTTCCTAATTTACTTGAAATTAAAACCTTAGGTTTCAGCATGTGTGTCCTAGGTTAATTAACCTAGGTTCTCAATACCTACAGTATTGAGTATAATGATCTCCTGTGAGAACTTCAACTAAAGAATACTGTTACACAGATTCTAAGTTATAAAGTTCCTATGATAATGAACACCTGATAATGATAACATGACAAGGACTTCAAATCAAGATTCTAAATTAATAGCTCTTGACCTTTGAATTCCTATAATGAATATGACCAGGATTTCAAATCAAGATTCTAAATTAATAGATCTTGACCTTTGAACTCATATAATGAATATGACAAGGATTTCAAATCAAGATTCTAAATTAATAGATCTTGACCTTTGAATTCCTATAATGAATATGACAAGGATTTCAAATCAAGATTCTAAATTAATAGATCTTGACCTTTGAATTCCTATAATGAATATGACAAGGATTCTAGATCAAAGATACTAAATTAATAGATCTTTGCCTCTAAATTCCTATAATGAACTCTGTGTGAGAATTTCAAATCAAGGATACTAAGAATACAGATCCTTGCCTCTGAAATCCTTAAATGAATACGTGTGAGAAATTTAATTCGGTTTCTAAAATTATAGAATTCCGATTCAAATTCCTTGACTCGATGTCTAATCTTAGAAAAATGTCCCTAAGATCTTTCAAGCTTAATGTAGACTTAATGCTCACTTAAGTTACTTAGATCCTAAGTATCCTCAAGCCTATAGCACTTAGTCCTATTGGGTAGCTTAGGTTATAGTCTAGGTCATTAAACATTGGGTTTTTCCTAGTTCTCTACAACCTTGGCTCTGATACCAACCTGTCACACCCCTGCGCCGCGTGCGGAATCCACGGCGCGGTGACGTATGAACAGTTGAATCATGCACAAGTATTGAATAAGAATAACCACAATGGATTACTACATTTCATAACGTTTAGACAGTTGTTTAGTTACAGACAATCTATCTACCAAAAGAAAGAAAACTACATACCCAAAATATAGTTTACAAAATAAGACTTCAAACAAGACAATTAAACAATTAGGATTTAGTGTGTTTCTAATCCATCCTAGCATGTTTCTTCATCTTGTTCTATCTTAGTATGGTCTCCTTAGTTGTCCCTGAGAAAGTCTTAAACCTGATTACCTGAAACACGTGAAAAGTAACTGTCAACTACAGACGTAGTTGGTGAGAACAATAGGTTTAAACATTTGTAAACATAAATATATGATATAAGGCATAGGTATGTTAAAGTAATAAATGATTCACATGGATGAGCCGCAACCCAAACTAACATCAAGTAAGAAAATGAGTGTAAACAGTCCAATCACTGTTTGCACGAGAGTCAACATATAATATCAAGTCCCAAAACCACGTTTGGAGTTAGATAATGTGTCAACAGTTTTGATAAAACCATACGTAACCGAAATCTGCAGTTGGTTTATAATACAAATTTAAAAACTAACTGCAGCAATCGGTCTGCCCCAAATGTGTGTGTCCGCTTTCCCTTGTTGTGATCACCCAGTACTAACGCTAATGAATATGATACTTGATGCATTCATAAGTTTGTTTACAACAATAGACACCATGTTTCTGAACCTTACTTTAAACGAGCGTGTTAATGCCTTATGTGAAAACATGATTGAAAACCTTGATTTAATTCCATGAATTAAATCCTTAGTTTTTGAATACCGTGAAATGAATCCTCTGATTTGAATACCATAAGTGAATCCCTTGATTTGAACATTACCATGAAACCATTGTTTGAATACCATGTTTGAAACCCTTGATTCAAATACCATGAAATGAATCTTTTGGTTTGAATATCATGAAATGTGACCTTGTATATTAACAAGGTTTTTAACAGAAAAGTTTATAAAATTCATTATTTAAAAGAACATATCATTTATAAAACCTTTTTAGAATAATAGTTCAATAGTTTAATAATCCTTTAAAACGGTTGATAACTTTTCTGAAACAGTTGATAAATCCCTTGGATTTGTAATATGAACCTGAAATGTTGATAGGAATACACACATCTTGTGTAATGAAATACAATTGTAAATGAAGAGTTTGATCACGTGTTCCACCCCAAAACAGTTATAAAACAGTAAAAGAGGGGCTAAAGTTCTCACCTGTCTGCAGTAGACTCTGAACTAAAACAGATAGCAAGTAGCAAACAGGACTTCTAATTGATTCCTATATCATTGTAATCATACATAAGATATAAGATTTATAATTGTATAGACCTTGATTCATTGATTGACTCGTGTTTACGATTTTTGTGAAAACTTGAAAGTCATGATTGAGTTACTTGTTTGATCATGGGTCCAAGAAAAGAATGTGTGATGTCCTGTTATGCACAACTTGTTTGCACAACATCACATGTGTTTAAGAGTTTGATAAACCATTAATACACCATTGATACACTATTGATTAACAGGAAAATGTATAGATATGTTCAAGCGTTTAGACTCTTGAGATTATGAATTGATCTCTTTATTAGTTTAGGTTAAACTTAACCAAACTAAGATAAATTCATAAACACTTTGCATTGAAGACCACACCATGGGCCATTTAGGTTAAAGATGGGCCAATTGAATGTGGTGTTGGGCCAAGTGAGTGTGATGTTGGCCCAACAACATGTATATAGGCCTTGTAACATGCCAAAGACAATATCAACCGATTAAGATCTTAGTGGATCGAATGGATTTGAATTGGGCCTAAAGGGTTTGAGTTGGGCCAACCAATGTACATGTAGGCCATGTAAGGTTCCAAGGTGACATTGGGCCAATTAAAGATCTTAATGGGCCAAGCTATCTCAATTTGGCTTGGGCTTAACTCTTGGGCCGATTACTAATAGGATTGGGCCGGGTAGAATTGGGTTGGGCCGAGAGGTCTTTGGGCTGCCACCTTAGGCAGCGAACCTTAGGAGTTCAAGGCCTAGGTTCGTGGGGTCCCTTAGGTTAGATGGTTCAAGGGTTCGTCAATTATAAGGGCTCCACTAAGGTTCGGCCAGAAAGTGACATTCACAGGTTCGTCTAAATCTTGCCCCCATGCTAGGTTTGTGACAACTCTCTTAAGGCTCGGGAGACTACTAGGGTTCGCTGCACTACATGAAGATTCGGCCACCATGTTCAAAGGAGGGTTCGGTGGTTTGATGTGGTAACAGGTTCGCAGATGTTCAGCCTTCTTCATGAGGGTTCGCTGTTAACCAGGGTTCGGCCGTGGCTTAGTTTCTCACATGAAAGGTTCGTTGCAACATGGTTCGTCTAACATGTAGGCAGGTTCGTGTCATAATGGTTCGTGCATGGCTCAGGTTCGTGAGGCTCTTTTCTCCTCTAAGGGTTCGGCTGATGTTAAACGAACCATGTAGGTTCATGAAGCTTCAAGAGGGTTCGGCCAGATCTGCAGCCCAACGAACCTGTAGAGCTGCGTCTCCCTCATCAGATCCAACCCCCGATTTATGGTTTCTCCTGATGTAGATGCATGCGTATCAGCCTCATGAAGGTTGTGGTTCGAATAAATCATGGTCTAGACCCGTTCATTAGCCAAACTCAAACAAGACTCACGAAAACCCTAATTTCAGAATTATTTGATCGATTATACCTCGATTTTGGCCGGTTAATTCCACTGATTTCTTGTACTTTCGTGTAGACAATGTTGAGTGCTTCGTGTGGACACCAAGAATGACGAAATCCGTTGAGAAATAAGCGAGTTACGAACGTTTAAAGTGAGTTTTTCTAGAGAGAGAGAGGGTTGACGAAAATTCTAGTGAGAGAAGTGGTTGGTGATGAATTAAATGAGAAAATGGTCTTGTTCAAGGCTTTTATAGCCCGGGTGGTATTCGGGTTCGTTTCGGTTGCTCGGTTCGCGTTTCCGGATCGTAACGCGTATTTTACGCGGTTAAAATAAAAGAGTTGTTAAACTCATTAAAATGATGAGTTTCAAAATTGTAAAAATGTAAAATAATTATTTAATTATTTGTTCGAAAACAGATCATTAAACAGTAACAATTGCGTGTATACCCACAATCGCGTACGTTTTCCGATCGTATAAAAAAATAGTTAAAGCCGTTCACTCGTAATTATAAGTTCAACATTCGTATCATTATGGATCGTCACCCATAACTGTAGTCAGTCTCGCTTACGCATTACGATCTTGTTTGATTAATTGTCATAATATTCGTCTTAACACTACGCACTAACACCATCCTGTTACACCGAACGCAGTATATATATAGGGCTCACTCTCGCTGCCCACCACTGTTTCGATATAACACAATACTGTTCTTGCCTAGTGTAATCGACTGTAAATATTAATACATACTTGTTCCTAAATAAATAAGATCCTGAAACACACAAGCACACATTATGAACATAAGAATCACATTGATTAACTGAACATTGACATCCACTGTTCTAACACTGTTTACGACTACCATGACTAAATGTACAAATGTTACATATAGATCTTATATGCAGAGTTTCTAGCAGTCTGCGAGACTGATTTCTGTTGATGAAGAGCATGTCATCGATGCGAATGTGCTTCGACAAGCAATTCGTGTTTTTGAGGCTGGTATCCGTCGGGTGTTACAGTTAGGTGGAGAGCCTGCTGGTATGACACTCATACCAGAGAGGTGCATCAAAGGCTGTTTTCTAAGGATCAGATATTTTGGAGCTTACAATGTTACTTCCATCAAGAAAGGCAAACTTCCTTTGCAGTATAAGCTGCTGGCTCATGTTCTGTTACACTGCTTGAGCATGAGGAAAGGTACTTTTGATGAGCTGAGGGATCTTATGAGGTCGGCCATGGTAGCATTGATTTTGAACAAACCGTTCAATTTCTCTGCGATGATTTTCCGATACATGTCTGACAACATTACTAAAGCCAAGGATAGATTCTATGTGTATCCTCGCTTTGTCATATGTTGATTGATGAGAGGATGCCAGAGCAGATGTTGCCTAGGGATGCTACTGATCTTCTAAAGCTCAAACACAGGACTGACTCAAGTCTTGGTCAGGTCAGGGTGTACCAGAAGAGTGGAGATGTTGTATTAGAGAAAGATTTGATTGGTCACTGTGCCAGGGCTAATTATTTAGCACATGAGGATGATAGATGGAGACATGCAGAGTCTGAGTCTAATAATGAAGAGTTTGATGATGACGATGATAATCAGCAACAACCACCACCTCCTCCTCCAAGACAACAATCAAGGAAGTCTACTGGTCAATCTTCCTGATCTCAACAACAAGGTCAATTTTCTCAAGAACCAAGTACACAGGAACCTGTTCAAGTTGTGTTTCCAGAGCAACAGGGTGAACCTGCTGGTGTAGAAGGTGAAGATGAAGGTGAAGAGTCACCTGATACAGAGTCTAAGTTTGAGACTGTACAGGTTGGCAATCATATGGTAAGTAGACTGAAGAAAAGGCCTGCTCCTGAACAAACAGAGGAAGCTCGGGAAGAAAGAGAAGATCCTAGTTTTGTTTCTGTAGAGCCTGAATTTTCTAGGCCTAAGAAGAAGAGAATGGCAAAAGGTCCATACGCCAAGAAGAAGAACAAACCACCTAAGCACCTAAGTATCTTCATCAGTTGTAACTTCTACTGTTACATCTTCTTCAGTTCCTATTATCACATCTTCTTCAATTGATGCAGTTCATGTTTCATCTTCAACTGTTACAATTTCTGCTTCTCCTGAGTCTGTACCTATTTCTACACTTACAAGAGGCTTAGGGCAAACTCTTGAATATGTGAACATTGCTTCATTTGTACCATCATTTATAGATTCTACTACAGTGACTACATCGTTGCCGGAAACTTTATTTCAGGATGATTTTGTTTTAAAAGGGATATATGATAATTTAGATGATTTGTGTATGGATTTTACTGTGAATAATGATGACACAGAGCTCAGAAGAAGAATTTCAATGCTATCAAAAGAGTTTGATCTTTATAAGATGGAGAAAGAGAAAGCTAAAGCTGATCAACCATCTTCATCAGGAACAACTGAGTTAAATGAGATGAAAGCTCAAATTGCTCAGCTGATGAAATGGAGGGAGGATGATATGGCTGAAAAGAGGCAGATGAAAGAGAAAATTTCTTTTTTGGAGTCCATGATTGAGATTCAGAATGGTGATATTGTAGAGTTGCAGAATCAGAACAGTGATTTAAGGCAAAAGATTGATGATCTGAAAGCAAAAGATCTAAAGATGAAGTTTCTGGTTCTGGTTCTGGTGTTGAGAAGGCGATTGTAGATGTTGATGAAAAGGAAGAGGAAGAGGATGAGAAGTTAGACTATGGTGATTCTGATATGGATGAACATCCGAACTTAAATGTTCACGATGAGGATGAGGATGGTGATGGTAATGCTGGTGGTGTTAGTGGATCTGGTGAGCTAAACTCTATGACTGGAGCTATGGTTTTGTATGATTCTTCAAAGATTGCTGTAGATGCTACTCCTGTTAGTGCTGTTTATTCAGATAGGACCAAACATTGTAATGATGTTGAATTTGAAGATTTGGATGCAATAGAAAATCCTGAGAAGATTATTGATTACTCTTTGCCCACATTTCTTGATTTGTTTAAACTACATTCTGATATTGACTTGCAGAGAGTGATTGTTGAGATTTCAGCTGATAAAGATCTAGAAGAAGGTGAAATAGCTGGAGGTTACTCAGCAAAAGATTTTAATGACATGTTTGATATTGATGCTGATTAAGTCTTTGATTTTGAGAAAGATGATGAATTGGATTTATTTGAATATGAGATTGATGATATAATAGATGAATACTTGTATAACCTGAATACCTTGAAGAAGATTTTTGAACTTGGAAGTATGTCAAGGACTTCATTGGCTTCTGTTAAAGAGAAGACCAACATAAATTTCTGGATAGAAAGTCAAGATGAAATGAAATACATTGTTGATCATTTATATATCTTCAAACAAATGATTGAAGTGATAGATGACAAAGTTCAAGACAACCAAACTAAACAATTCAAAAGATTCAATATTGGATCCAAGTCGAAGATGATTGGAAGAATTGTTAGTTATGGTTACTTTCATAATATTCCGGGAAGTCTTGCAAATAAAGGATGCTATGTGGTGAAGCGTATAGATGGATGTCAGTATTTTGGCAAAGCTTTAGACTTGATGAGTATACCATCTTTTAAATGCATGACATTGGCAAGACTGAAGATGATCAAGCCTATCCAGACAAAACACAATGAAACTTTTGAGAAGTTGTTAAAGAAATAAGCTTTGTCTGGATGGAGTTTGTTATCTCCTCAACTAAGAGACAAGATACACGGTTATGCCAAGCCAAATGTGCTTAAGAGACAAATGTTGAGAATGAAGGAACATAATTGGAATCAATACTTCAAATTCTGGTTTTATGATGAGGATACAGCTGAAGCAGTGATTCTGTCGAAACAAGAAGATCAATGGAGAGTAATCAGATTGTTAGATCCTCTATGGATTGTTAACTGTTCAAAGGATGATATTGATTTACATAACATGGCTGAGATTTTTGTAGTTGATGGTTATCATGATGTTGGCATTAACTACAAAGATATGGCAGTTCAGCTTCAGACCATTGCTAGAATGTGTTACACCCTGGGTATACATTCAGGATGCAATTGGGAAGATGTGAACTATTTATATGTTGAGTTGATAAATTTAGAAGGAAAGAGATGAAAGGGATGCCAAGTTGGAGGCTGAGAGATTAGCAAAAATTCCTCATTCGGTTGTGATATGAGCGGTGGATAACGTTGTTGGTGAAACAAGTGGAGTGAAAGATAAAGCTAACGACAAAGCTGAAGATAAAGACTGAAGATTTTTTGATAGCAACTATTAAGGGGGGGTTTGTTAGTGCATATTTGTAATAGTTTGCAATTCAAAATTGTAAATTATATAAAGTTTGTATAGGTTCGTGTGTTTAGGTTGTGCTTAGGTCCGTCTGGCTCACGAACCTAGGCAGGTTCGGTGAACCTATTTGTTTGATAGGTTTGGCGAACCTACAACCTTGTAAAGGTTCGGCGAACCTATAGGTTTGGCAACCTAGGTTCGCCCAGCGAACCTCAAGGTTCGGCTGGCGAACCTAGAGGTTCGGCTAATAGGTTCGGCTTGCAGAAGCTGTGTTTACAAAGAAGGTTTGTCTGTTTTTCTGTAAACTCTTGCAAATTCTGAGTGAACTGAGTGTGAATTCTCTGTGTGAGAAACTTTCTGTGTGAAAGATTTGTAATCAATTGATTGATTAATACAAGGTGTTTATGAAATTACTTGTTCTTCTTTGATTCTTTAGAGATTAAACATGGATTCCGCACGTGTTTGATTGTTCATAGAACTTCGTGATTCGATCCTGATTAGACTCACCAAATCTACACATACCAATGTCGCATGATAACTGTTATTATACGAGAATTTAGGTAATGGTAAATGGCTATCCCAATTTCCACCGAAATCGATGACACAAGCTCTCAACATATCTTCTAATGTCTGAAACGTTCCTCCATCTGTCCATCCGTTTGAGGTTGATAAGCGGTGCTAAGATCCAATCTTGTTCCAAAAGCTTCATGAAGCGATTCCCAAAATCGTACCTTATTAACGTCACCTGTAATATCAGATTCGGTATGCTTATATATAGGGCATACGAAAGGGTTGAGCCTACAACCCGCCCAGACGCCATCCCACTACATACTAAACCACATATGACATTGTTAACAATAATTAAGCATTTTACCTACCATCCAATCCCATTCACACCGTAGCTTTAGCATTCTGTTTGTGAGTTTCAACACGCATACAATAGTATCTGCAAGTCTAGCTTTGAGAGTTACCTTTATGGACAATTGAACACCCTAAGGAATCCAGTATCAATCCATATTGGATTTAAATGTAATTAGTAACATCGGTGTTTTGATATAGGATTTCTAAGATGACACAATGTCAACTAAAGAAATCCAGAATCATCCTAGTCACATATCACAACCATGAGTGGACAATGAGGAATCACTGTATGGCAAGCACTGAGAGGCCAACAGTTGGTTCCTTCAGTCCGGACTATGAAGGTCACCCTATGGCAAACACTGAGAGGCCGACGGTCTGTTCCTTCAAGTCCCGACTATGGTAAACACCCTACGACAAGCAATGACAGGCCAAAACAGTATGTGCTACCATAGCCGATAGTTTTAGCATACAAGTTTATAGCATTCAAATAGCATAGCGTTTACGTATCTTGTGCACAAGTACTAGCTTCACAACCGGTAAGGTAAGCACTGAGAGGCCAAACCGTTGTTTTAGCGTGGCAAGCATATAAAGCGTACAAAGTTTAAAGCATTCTGAGCATTTCAAGCATTTAGTATATATGTATGTAGCATTAGCATAGAATCATCATTTAACGTTAGCATTTGCATTATCCGGTAGCATTAGCATATAGTATTAGCGTTTAGCTTTAGCATTAGCATGTAACATTTAGCTTTAGCATTAACCCATAGCATTAGCATTAACCCATAGCATTAGCATTAACATTAGCATCTTGCAATTACTCGTAGTATTAGCATTAGCATAAAGTATTTAGCGTATAGCATTTAGCATTAACCCGTCGTATTAGCATTTAGTTTAAAGCCTTAGCTTTTAGCTTTTAGAATAAGTGTAACAAGCATGAGCATTTGCATTAGCGTTTTGAATAAGTATAAGAGCATCTATGCAACAGTTAAACATTTGTTTAAAAGGTGTAACATGCTTCTTAGTCCCGAAGTAAAAACTCAAAATAGTTTGAAAAGGGACAATGAACTCACCTGTGTTGCTAAGTATAGTTTACCACAGATATTGCGCGCTTTTTGATTGTAGCTTAAGTATCTTCAACACCTGAGTTGTTTTAAGAGATTTGAGTTCTACAAGTACGCATGATAGATGCAACTAGGGTTTTGGTCTCGGTGTGTAACTAAGTGTCCTATGTTACTAAGGTGCTTTCTAGGAATCATTCTAATTAGTCTAATAAATTACCCATAAATGAAACCCGAGATCCCATAAGATTTTGATTGGGTATTTGAAATGGAATTTGTTTTTAAATAAAGCTTAAGTTAGAAATCATTCGTTTAATTTAAGAAAGTTTATCATTGATTTCATTTACTAAAACCATAAGGTATTATGAGAAAATCATAGTTTAGTTTGTTAGACTTAAGTTAATCCAATTCGATTAACTATAAGCCTAAACTTTTGTTTTAGCTTCCTTTGTTTGTCAAATCGTTCGTATATACAACTTGGCTTGGAGACTCCCATGAGGTTCCATAACCTAGTTATATGATTGTATAGAATCACCAAGTGTTGAATGTTGGAACTTAATCCGTACCCACCTTTACTTACTTCCTTGTTTCTTGAAATTCTTGCTTTACGTTTGAAATCGTTAGAATTCTTAGCATTGTTGCATCCATTCTTGTTCACCCTCAATCCCATGTGTTAGACAAAAAGAATATCTTTAACATTTGTTTAACAAAATAAACTAAGATTTGCTTCTTGTTAACCAATCCCTAATTGTTTCCATGTGCACACACACACACACACACATCATGCATGCATGAAGTGTGTGTAATTGTTTAAGCTTCCCATGCACACACATGAAAGTTTACGTAGTCCCCATGCAAGTTCTTGCACCCAAGTCTTTAGTCAAAGGAATTTCATCAGTTGGGCCGAAAGACCTTGGGCCGACTAGCTTGGCCGACCGAAGAGCCTTTGGGCCGAATGAAGGTGAGCGAAAAGCTTGGCCGAATAAGAACAGGCCGATCGAGTGTGTGGCTAGCTGGCCGAATGAGCTATGCCGGCGATTAAGCTGTTTAGCCAAAGGAGTGCCGAATGAGGGCTTGGGTCGAATGGGGAATTGGCTCACGAATGAAGGACCGATCGAATGACTAATGGCGAAGGAGTCAGGCCGACCGAATGAAAGGGGGTGACCCTTCAGCCGAATGTGGCCATTCGACCATCTGTGTATCCAGCCATTCGGCCGTGAACTTGCACCAAACTCACTCTCCCTCTTCGATCTAAATGGCTAGATCGTGAACCAACACTTGTTCCTATTACTTTCTAGTGGGTTTCTAAGTGATTTCCCTAAGGTTTAAAGTGGTTGAAACTGGTTAACAAAATGGAACGAACCATGGGTTAGAAAACCCTAAAATCGGCTCATTGAAATGAGTTTTACCTCGATTTGCACAATTTTTGGCTCCGATTGTTTGTACTTTCAAGATCTACACGATGTGGTGGTCGTTTAGACACCAAAACCAACGAATTTGGTGGTGTTTTGAGTGCTCTAGGGTTTGAAAAGGTTAGACAGAGAAAGTAGAGAGAGAAAGTAGAGAGAGAAAGTGACAGTGGTGGTGATAAATTTTTGGTAGGTGGGGAAGATGAGGGTATTAAATGCCCTCATAAATGGCTTCAACTTAACCGGGTTCGTTCAGGTTCTTTCGATTTTGCTCGGTTTCGGGTAAAAACGTCGTTTCTCTTCCGTTTTCATAACGATTTGTCATGAATTTAAAGATACAGTTTAATAAATTAATTTAGATTGTGATTCCTAATAAATTAACTAAATATCTTTTGTTTATTTTAAATTTCTGAAAATGTTTAAGCTACAGTTTAAATTGAATCGCGTAGTTGTCGCACGTATTCGTTCGAATCATTACCCGTACGAACACGACAATAACTACGCTTTTCAATATGGTTTTCTAATTATTGGGCATCATTCGTAACGTTAAACTTTCATATGTATTCATACAGATCGTCACCTATATGAATAATCCATCTGTTTAGCATTCCTGTAACGACATTCATTCATGCTTTGTTTTATAAAACCTCGCATACGTATATACAAAATAGCATACTACAAGCAATCGTATGTCAATTCCATGTTGTCTGATGTTTTTCTGACTGTTAAACCATAAGATTTAATCAGATTTCGGAAATGATTGAAATATAGTTTAGTGTTAAGCATCAAAGTGTTAATAGCATACAAATAGTTCACGTAGTTTGTACCTGTTACTGTGCAAGTTACTGTTCAGATCACTATTCAGGTGACGCTTTTGGCACTGATGTTACAGTCTCCCCTTGTTAGAGAAATTTCGTCCCGAAATTTAAGAATCATTATCCGGTACAACTTCCTCTGTTAACAGCTAGGGATACTTGCGCTTCATGTGATATTCGCGTTCCCAAGTAAACTCAGGTCCGCGCTTTTAGTTCCAACGAACCTTGACTATCGAAATACGGCTTCACCTCAGTGGTTTAACCTTGAGATCCATAATCTCCAAAGGTTCTTCAATAAAGTGCAAATGTTTGTCTAATTGAATTTCTTCAACTGGTATAATGAGTAATTCATCCGCAAGAAATTTCTTCAAGTTTGAGACGTGAAACACGTCGTGTACCCCACTGAGTTCATCGGGCAATCTAAGCCTGTACGCCACAGGACCAATACGTTCGGTGATCTCGAACGGTCCCACGTACCGTGGTGCTAGTTTGCCTTTCTTTGCAAAATGGACTACGCCCTTCGATGGGGATACCTTTAACATAACACGGTCTCCCACTTGGATTTCGAACGGCTTGCGCCGTTTGTCGGCATAACTCTTTTGTCTGCTTCGCGCTGCTTGTAGCCTTTGTCGAATCTGAGCAATCTTGTTAGTAGTTTCTTGTATAAGTTCCGGCCCTGTTATAGGGTTATCCCCTACTTCAGTCCAACAGATCGGCGATCGACATTTCCGACCATAAAGAGCCTCGAATGGTGCACATCCGATGCTACTTCCAGGTTCTGTATAGTACGTTCGCTCTGACCATCCATTTGTGGATGGTAAGCCGTACTCAGGTTTAAGTGTGTCCCTAGAGATTTCTGCATTGATTGCCAGAACCGTGATGTAAATTTGCTATCTCGATCGTAGATGATGGATAATGGCACACCATGGCGTACCACTATCTCGTTGATGTAGAGTCTTGCCAGTTTATCCATCGTGTAAGTCTCACGCATGGGCAAGAAATGAGTAGGTTTGGTTAATCAGTCAATGATAACCCATATAGTATCATGACCACTGGAAGTGCGGGGTAGCTTGGTGACAAAATCCATAACTATTTGTTCCCACTTCCAAAGCGGAATTTCAGGCTGTTCCAATAAACCTGGCGGTTTCTGGTGTTCCGCCTTCACTTTTGCACACGTAATACATCGACCAACGTACTCTGCTATGTCTTTCTTCATACACAGCCACCAATAAAATCCTCGTAAGTCTTGGTACATTTTTATCAGCGCCAGGATGCACGGACTACTTGGTTTTGTGTGCTTCATCAAACATAAGCTTTCTCAATACATCCACTGCAAGAATCCATACTCGATCCTTGTAGTAGATGATTCCATCTGGTTTTGTAACATCGGTGTTTTGATAAAGGATTTCTAAGATGACACAAAGTCCACTAAAGAAATCCAGAATCATCCTAGTGACATATCACAACCATGAGTGGACAATGAGGAATCATTGTATGGCAAGTACTGAGAGCCAACAGTCTGTTCCTCCAGTCCAGACTATGAAGGTCACCCTATGGCAAGCACTGAGAGGCCGACGGTCTGTTCCTTCAAGTCCCGACTATGGTAAACACCCTACGGCAAGCACTGAGAGGCCAAAACAGTATGTTCTACCATAGCCGATAGTTTTAGCATACAAGTTTATAGCATTCAAATAGCATAGCGTTTACGTATCTTGTGCACAAGTACTAGCTTCACAACCGGTAAGGCAAGCACTGAGAGGCCAAACCATTGTTTTAGCATGGCAAGCATATAAAGCGTACAAAGTTTAAAGCATTCTAAGCATTTCAAGCATTTAGTATATATGTATGTAGCATTAGCATATAATCATTAGCATTTAACGTTAGCATTAACATTATCCGGTAGCATTAGCGTATAGTATTAGCATTTAGCTTTAGCATTAGCATGTAGCATTTAGCTTTAGCATTAGCATGTAGCATTAGCATCTAGCATTTACTCATAGTATTAGCATTAGCATAAAGTATTTAGCATATAATATTCAGCATTAACCCGTCATATTAGCATTTAGTTTAAAGCCTTAGCTTTTAGCTTTTAGAATAAGTGTAACAAGCATGAACATTTGTATTAGTATTTTGAATAAGTATAAGAGCATCTGTGCAACAGTTAAGCATTTGTTTAAAAGGTGAAACATGCTTCTCAGTCCCGAAGTAAAAACTCAAAATAGTTTGAAAAGGGACAATGAACTCACCAGTGTTGCTAAGTATAGTTTAACACAGATAATGCACACTCTTTGATTGTAGCTTAAGTATCTTCAACACCTGAGTTGTTTTAAGAGATTTGAGTTCTACAAGTACGCATGATAGATGCAACTAGGGTTTTGGTCTCGGTGTGTAACTAAGTGTCCTATGTTACTAAGGTGCTTTCTAGGAATCATTCTAATTAGTCTAATAAATTACCCATAAATGAAACCCGAGATCCCATAAGATTTTGATTGGGTATTTGAAATGGAATTTGTTTTTAAATAAAGCTTAAGTTAGAAATCATTCGTTTAATTTAAGAAAGTTTATCATTGATTTCATTTACTAAAACCATAAGGTATTATGAGAAAATCATAGTTTAGTTTGTTAGACTTAAGTTAATCCAATTCGATTAACTATAAGCCTAAACTTTTGTTTTAGCTTCCTTTGTTTGTCAAATCGTTCGTATATACAAGTTGGCTTGGAGACTCCCATGAGGTTCCATAACCTAGTTATATGATTGTATAGAATCACCAAGTGTTGAATGTTGGAACTTAATCCGTACCCACCTTTACTTACTTCCTTGTTTCTTGAAATTCTTGCTTTACGTTTGAAATCGTTAGAATTCTTAGCATTGTTGCATCCATTCTTGTTCACCCTCAATCCCATGTGTTAGACAAAAAGAATATCTTTAACATTTGTTTAACAAAATAAACTAAGATTTGCTTCTTGTTAACCAATCCCTAATTGTTTCCATGTGCACACACACACACACACATCATGCATGCATGAAGTGTGTGTAATTGTTTAAGCTTCCCATGCACACACATGAAAGTTTACGTAGTCCCCATGCAAGTTCTTGCACCCAAGTCTTTAGTCAAAGGAATTTCATCAGTTGGGCCGAAAGACCTTGGGCCGACTAGCTTGGCCGACCGAAGAGCCTTTGGGCCGAATGAAGGTGAGCGAAAAGCTTGGCCGAATAAGAACAGGCCGATCGAGTGTGTGGCTAGCTGGCCGAATGAGCTATGCCGGCGATTAAGCTGTTTAGCCAAAGGAGTGCCGAATGAGGGCTTGGGTCGAATGGGGAATTGGCTCACGAATGAAGGACCGATCGAATGACTAATGGCGAAGGAGTCAGGCCGACCGAATGAAAGGGGGTGACCCTTCAGCCGAATGTGGCCATTCGACCATCTGTGTATCCAGCCATTCGGCCGTGAACTTGCACCAAACTCACTCTCCCTCTTCGATCTAAATGGCTAGATCGTGAACCAACACTTGTTCCTATTACTTTCTAGTGGGTTTCTAAGTGATTTCCCTAAGGTTTAAAGTGGTTGAAACTGGTTAACAAAATGGAACGAACCATGGGTTAGAAAACCCTAAAATCGGCTCTTTGAAATGAGTTTTACCTCGATTTGCACAATTTTTGGCTCCGATTGTTTGTACTTTCAAGATCTACACGATGTGGTGGTCGTTTAGACACCAAAACCAACGAATTTGGTGGTGTTTTGAGTGCTCTAGGGTTTGAAAAGGTTAGACAGAGAAAGTAGAGAGAGAAAGTAGAGAGAGAAAGTGACAGTGGTGGTGATAAATTTTTGGTAGGTGGGGAAGATGAGGGTATTAAATGCCCTCATAAATGGCTTCAACTTAACCGGGTTCGTTCAGGTTCTTTCGATTTTGCTCGGTTTCGGGTAAAAACGTCGTTTCTCTTCCGTTTTCATAACGATTTGTCATGAATTTAAAGATACAGTTTAATAAATTAATTTAGATTGTGATTCCTAATAAATTAACTAAATATCTTTTGTTTATTTTAAATTTCTGAAAATGTTTAAGCTACAGTTTAAATTGAATCGCGTAGTTGTCGCACGTATTCGTTCGAATCATTACCCGTACGAACACGACAATAACTACGCTTTTCAATATGGTTTTCTAATTATTGGGCATCATTCGTAACGTTAAACTTTCATATGTATTCATACAGATCGTCACCTATATGAATAATCCATCTGTTTAGCATTCCTGTAACGACATCCATTCATGCTTTGTTTTATAAAACCTCGCATACGTATATACAAAATAGCATACTACAAGCAATCGTATGTCAATTCCATGTTGTCTGATGTTTTTCTGACTGTTAAACCATAAGATTTAATCAGATTTCAGAAATGATTGAAATATAGTTTAGTGTTAAGCATCAAAGTGTTAATAGCATACAAATAGTTCACGTAGTTTGTACCTGTTACTGTGCAAGTTACTGTTCAGATCACTATTCAGGTGACGCTTTTGGCACTGATGTTACAGTCTCCCCTTGTTAGAGAAATTTCGTCCCGAAATTTAAGAATCATTATCCGGTACAACTTCCTCTGTTAACAGCTAGGGATACTTGCGCTTCATGTGATATTCGCGTTCCCAAGTAAACTCAGGTCCGCGCTTTTAGTTCCAACGAACCTTGACTATCGAAATACGGCTTCACCTCAGTGGTTTAACCTTGAGATCCATAATCTCCAAAGGTTCTTCAATAAAGTGCAAATGTTTGTCTAATTGAATTTCTTCAACTGGTATAATGAGTAATTCATCCGCAAGAAATTTCTTCAAGTTTGAGACGTGAAACACGTCGTGTACCCCACTGAGTTCATCGGGCAATCTAAGCCTGTACGCCACAGGACCAATACGTTCGGTGATCTCGAACGGTCCCACGTACCGTGGTGCTAGTTTGCCTTTCTTTGCAAAATGGACTACGCCCTTCGATGGGGATACCTTTAACATAACACGGTCTCCCACTTGGATTTCGAACGGCTTGCGCCGTTTGTCGGCATAACTCTTTTGTCTGCTTCGCGCTGCTTGTAGCCTTTGTCGAATCTGAGCAATCTTGTTAGTAGTTTCTTGTATAAGTTCCGGCCCTGTTATAGGGTTATCCCCTACTTCAGTCCAACAGATCGGCGATCGACATTTCCGACCATAAAGAGCCTCGAATGGTGCACATCCGATGCTACTATGATAGCTGTTGTTGTAGGAAAATTCGATCAGTGGCAAATGAGAGTTCCAATTCCCACCAAAGTCTAAAACACAAGTTCTCAACATGTCCTCCAGGTTCTGTATAGTATGTTCGCTCTGACCATCCATTTGTGGATGGTAAGCCGTACTCAGGTTTAAGTGTGTCCCTAGAGATTTCTGCATTGATTGCCAGAACCGTGATGTAAATTTGCTATCTCGATCGTAGATGATGGATAATGGCACACCATGGCGTACCACTATCTCGTTGATGTAGAGTCTTGCCAGTTTATCCATCGTGTAAGTCTCACGCATGGGCAAGAAATGAGTAGGTTTGGTTAATCAGTCAATGATAACCCATATAGTATCATGACCACTGGAAGTGCGGGGTAGCTTGGTGACAAAATCCATAACTATTTGTTCCCACTTCCAAAGCGGAATTTCAGGCTGTTCCAATAAACCTGGCGGTTTCTGGTGTTCCGCCTTCACTTTTGCACACGTAATACATCGACCAACGTACTCTGCTATGTCTTTCTTCATACACAGCCACCAATAAAATCCTCGTAAGTCTTGGTACATTTTTATCAGCGCCAGGATGCACGGACTACTTGGTTTTGTGTGCTTCATCAAACATAAGCTTTCTCAATACATCCACTGCAGGAATCCATACTCGATCCTTGTAGTAGATGATTCCATCTGGTTTTGTAACATCGGTGTTTTGATAAAGGATTTCTAAGATGACACAAAGTCCACTAAAGAAATCCAGAATCATCCTAGTGACATATCACAACCATGAGTGGACAATGAGGAATCATTGTATGGCAAGTACTGAGAGCCAACAGTCTGTTCCTCCAGTCCAGACTATGAAGGTCACCCTATGGCAAGCACTGAGAGGCCGACGGTCTGTTCCTTCAAGTCCCGACTATGGTAAACACCCTACGGCAAGCACTGAGAGGCCAAAACAGTATGTTCTACCATAGCCGATAGTTTTAGCATACAAGTTTATAGCATTCAAATAGCATAGCGTTTACGTATCTTGTGCACAAGTACTAGCTTCACAACCGGTAAGGCAAGCACTGAGAGGCCAAACCATTCTTTTAGCATGGCAAGCATATAAAGCGTACAAAGTTTAAAGCATTCTAAGCATTTCAAGCATTTAGTATATATGTATGTAGCATTAGCATATAATCATTAGCATTTAACGTTAGCATTAACATTATCCGGTAGCATTAGCGTATAGTATTAGCATTTAGCTTTAGCATTAGCATGTAGCATTTAGCTTTAGCATTAGCATGTAGCATTAGCATCTAGCATTTACTCATAGTATTAGCATTAGCATAAAGTATTTAGCATATAATATTCAGCATTAACCCGTCATATTAGCATTTAGTTTAAAGCCTTAGCTTTTAGCTTTTAGAATAAGTGTAACAAGCATGAACATTTGTATTAGTATTTTGAATAAGTATAAGAGCATCTGTGCAACAGTTAAGCATTTGTTTAAAAGGTGAAACATGCTTCTCAGTCCCGAAGTAAAAACTCAAAATAGTTTGAAAAGGGACAATGAACTCACCAGTGTTGCTAAGTATAGTTTAACACAGATAATGCACACTCTTTGATTGTAGCTTAAGTATCTTCAACACCTGAGTTGTTTTAAGAGATTTGAGTTCTAGAAGTACGCATGATAGACGCAACTAGGGTTTTGGTCTCGGTGTGCAACTAAGTGTCCTATGTTACTAAGGTGCTTTCTAGGAATCTTTCTAGTTAGTCTAATAAATTACCCATAAATGAAACCCGGGATCCCGTAAGATTTTGATTGGGTATTTGAAATGTAATTTGTTTTTAAATAAAGCTTAAGTTAGAAATCATTTGTTTAATTTAAGAAAGTTTTTCATTGATTTCATTTACTAAAAGCATAAGGTATTATGAGAAAATCACAGTTTAGTTTGTTAGACTTAAGTTAATCCAATTCGATTAACTCTAAGCCTAAACTTTTGCTTTAGCTTCCTTTGTTTCTCAAATCATTCGTACATACAACTTGGCTTGGAGACTCGCATGAGGCTCCCTAACCTAGTTATATGATTGTATAGAATCACCAAGTGTTGAATGTTGGAACTTAATCCGCAACCACGCTTAGTTACTTCCTTGTTTCTTGAAATTCTTGCTTTACGTTTGAAATCGTTAGAATTCTTAGCATTGTTGCATCCATTCTTGTTCACCCTCAATCCCATGTGTTAGACAAAAAGAATATCTTTAACATTTGTTTAACAAAATAAACGAAGATTTGCTTCTTGTTAACCAATCCCTAATTGTTCCCATGCACACACATGAAAGTTTACATAGTCCCCATGCAGGTTCTTGCACCCAAGTCTTTAGTCAAAAGAATTTCATCAGTTGGGCCGAAAGAACTTGGGCCTACTAGCTTGGCCGACCGAAGAGCCTTTGGGCCGAATGAAGGTGAGCGAAAAGGTTAGCCGAATAAGAACAGGCCGATCGAGTGTGTGGCTGGTTGGCCGAATAAGCTTTGCCGGCGATTGAGCTGTTTAGCCGAAGGAGTGCCGAATGAGGGCTTGAGTCGAATGGGGAATTGGCTCACGAATGAAGGACCGATCGAATGACTAATGGCGAAGGAGTCAAGTCGACCGAATGAAAGGGGGTGACCCTTCGGCCGAATGTGGCCATTCGACCATCTGTGTATCCAGCCATTCGGCCGTCGACTTGCACCAAACTCACTCTCCCTCCTTGAACTAAATGGCTAGATTGTGAACCAACACTTGTTCCTATTACTTTCTAGTGGGTTTCTAAGTGATTTCCCTAAGGTTTAAAGTGGTTGAAACCGGTTAACAAGGTGGATCGAACCATGGGTTAAAAAACCCTAAAATCGGCTCTTTGAAATGAGTTTTACCTCGATTTGCACGATTTTTGGCTCCGATTGTTTGTACTTTCAAGATCTACACGATGTGGTGGTCGTTTAGACACCAAAACCAACGAATTTGGTGGTGTTTTGAGTGATCTAGGGTTTGAAAATGGTAGAGAGAGAAAGTGACAGTGGTGGTGATAAATTTTTGGTAGGTGGGGAAGATGAGGGTATTAAATGCCCTCATAAATGGCTTCAACTTAACCGGGTTCGTTCTGGTTCGTTTGGTTTTGCTTGGTTTCATGTAAAAACGTCGTTTATCTTCCGTTTTCGTAACAATTTGTCACGAATTTAAAGATAGAGTTTAATAAATTAATTTAGATTGTGATTCCTAATAAATTAACTAAATATCTTTTGTTTATTTTAAATTTCTGAAAATGTTTAACTTACAGTTTAAATTGAGTCGCGTAGTTGTCGCGCGTATTCATTCGAATCGCCACCCGTACGAACACGACAATAACTACGCTTTTCAATATGGTTTTCTAATTATTGGACATCATTCGAAACGTTAAACTTTCAAATGTATTCGTACAGATCTTCACCTATACAAATAATCCGTTCGTTTAGGATTCCTGTAACGACATCCATTCATGCTTTGTTTCATTAAACCTCGCATACGTATATACAAAATAGCATACTACAAGCATTCGTATGTCAATTCCATGTTGTCTGATGTTTTTCTGACTGTTAAACCATAAGAATTAATCAGATTTCAGAAATGATTGCAATATAGTTTAGTGTTAAGCATCAAAGTGTTAATAGCAACCAAATAGTTCACGTAGTTTGTACCTGTTACTGTGCAAGTTACTGTTCAGATCACTATTCCGGTGACGCTTCCGGCACTGATGTTACATTTACCATAAACTGCCTCGAATGGGGCGCATCTGATGCTACTATGGTAACTGTTATTATAGGAGAATTCGATCAGTGGCAAATGGGTATCCTAGTTCCCGCCGAAATCCAAAACACATGTTCGTAACATGTCCTCTAGGGTTTGTATCATATGTTTGCTTTGCCAGTCCGTTTGTGGTTGCTATGCAGTACTCAAGTTCAAGTGTGTCCCTAGAGATTTCTGTAATGATTGCCAGAACCTCGATGTAAATCTGTTGTCTCGATCTGAGATGATAGACAAGGGTACACCATGACGTACTACTATCTCGTTGATGTACAATCTTGCCAGTTTATCCATTGTGTAGGTTTCACGTATCGGCAAAAAGTGAGCAGATTTGGTTAATCGATCGATGATAACCCAAATGGTATCATGACCACTTGAAGTGTGGGGTAGCTTGGTAATGAAATCCGTAGCTATTTGTTCCCACTTCCATTGCGGAATCTCGGGTTGTTACAGTAAACCTGACGGTTTCTGGTGTTCCGCCTTAACCTTCGCACGTGTCAGACATCAACCGACATATCGGCTTTATCTTTCTTCAATCCCGGCCACCAATAAAATCCCCGTAAATCTTGGTACATCTTATCGGCACCCGGGTGTACCGAGTACTTGGTCTTATACGATTCGTCAAGAATAATCTTTCTTAGTTCATCTACCACAGGTATCCACACGCAATCCCGGTAGTAGATAACTCCATCCGGTTTCGTCTCAAACTGTCGTTCTGCTCCACAATCAAGCTCTTTCTTCAGATTACATCGTTCTACTGATTCTTGTTGTGCCTGGATAATCTTGACCCGTTCCTTCCGGCTTAAAGCATCTGCTACAACATTTACCTTACTCGGATGGTACTTGATCACACAGTCGTAATCATTAAGAAGTTCAACCCATCGACGTTGTCGCATATTGAGTTCTTCTGATCAAATATGTGTTGTAGGCTTTTGTGATCAGTGAAAATGGTACACTAAGTGCCATACAAGTAATGTCTCCAAATCATTAGGGCAAAGACTACTGCTCCCAATTCTAGATCATGAGTTGTGTAGTTCTTTTCATGGATCTTCAACTGTCTTGATGCGTACGCAATAACTTTGTCTCGCTGCATTAACACGCAACCAAGTCCCTGATGGGAAGCGTCACAATACACTACAAAGCCGTCTATACCCACTGGAGAATAAGATTGGGGCATCACATAACTTCTGCTTTAATGTTTGGAAAGCATCTTCTTGTTTCTGCTCCGAAACAAACGACTCATTTTTCTGAGTTAGCTTGGTGAGAGGCAAGGCTATCTTAGAAAAGTTTGAAATAAACCTTCCATAATAACCCGCTAGTCCTAGAAAAGACCGTATCTCCGTCGGTGTCTTCGGAGTATCCCAGTTCTTGATCGCCTTGATCGTGGCAGGGTCCACATGTATTCCTTCACAGTTGACTACATGGCCCAAAAACTGAACTTCTCTTAGCCAAAATTCACACTTTGAGAATTTGGCATAAAGTTGTTCTTTCATTAGTAGTTCCAAGATCTTCATGAGGTCTTGCTCATCTTCTACTTTGCTCTTGAAATAAATCAGTATATCATCAATGAAAACAATGTCAAACTGATCCAGATACGGCTTGCACACTCGGTTCATGAGTTCCCTGAAAACCGCCGGTGCATTTGTCAATCCGAAAGGCATCGCCATAAACTCATAATGCCCATACCTAGTTCAGAAAGCCGTTTTAGGTATGCCTTCTTCTTGAACTCTTAGCTGATGATATTCAGGTCGTAAATCAATCTTCGAAAAGTACTGTGCTCCTTGTAATTGGTCAAAAAGATCATCAATTCTCGGCAATGGATACCGATTTTTGATGGTTAATTTGTTTAGCTCTCTGTAATATATGCACATCCTAAAAGATCCATCCTTCTTTTTCACGAACAAAATCGGAGCTCCCCACGGTGAGTAACTCGGTCGGATGAAATCCTTATCCAGTAATTCCTGTAGCTGATTTGACAATTCCTGCATTTTGAAGGTGCTAACCTATAAGGAGATTTAGCAACAGGAGTTGCTCCAGGAACTAAGTCAATACGGAACTCTACTGGTTGTGCTGGTGGCAGACCTGGTAGATCAACATGAACCATGTCCGGATACTCTCTTACTACCGGTACATCTTGTATATAGATCTTGTCTTTCTCTTTTTCCACCACATGAGCCAGAAAAGCTACACACTGCTTCTGTAAACACTTGCGCGCCTTTATGCAAGATATGATTTTGACACTACATTTTGCTTGATCCCCTTGAACTTCCAACACATGATCGTTCGTCAATGGAATTCGAAGCAGCTTTTTGGAACAGATGACTTCCACCCTATTGAGAGATAGCCAATACATCCCTACAATGATGTCGAAACTACCCAACTCCATTGGTATCAAATCGATGGTGAATGTTTGGTCCTTAAGTGTTAATGGGCATTTTCTAAATACTGTACTAACTGTGATTTGTTTCCCATTCGTTACTTCAATCATTTAAGGGGAGTCTAAAAGTTCTTCAACCTGGCTAAGTTGGCATGCAAAGTCGGTCGAGTTAAAACTCTGGTCCGCACTAGTGTCAAAAAAAATAGATGCATAAAAGTCATGTAAGAGGAATGTACCAGTGACCACGTTCAGGTCTTAACGGGCAGCTGGAACTCCTATGGCAAAAGCTCTTCCATGCGGTGCTTGAACTGTCAGTTGTACTTTCTTTGGGCAGTTATTTGAAAAGTGGCCTATTTCACCAAAGTTATAACATCCACCACTGTTTTGATTCGGATTGTTGGGTGGAGGGAGAGTTAAGGCAGCATTGTTGACTGTTTGATTAGGTGCCATTTTGCAGTGTTGGACCCAATGGCCCTTCCTTCCACATCTCGTACAGTGTCGGCAGGGAGTGTTTGCAGCATGATGATACTGGCATTTGGCACACAGAGGATACATGCCGGTGTAAGGCTTCTTGTGAAGGTTTTGTGTAACACCCCGACCGGCGGCGGAATCGTCGGGATGCCATGAGGGATGTGTAGATTGTTCAAAAGCTCGTGGGCATCTAAATCAATCATCATATATCATTTAAGCAAACAATATAATTACACAAAAATCATGTTCATCATGAATCCATTACATCAATTACACAAAAGAATTAGTTAAACTAACTAAACTCTAATCGCCAGAAATTTAGTTAATTAACTAAGTCCAAGAGCCTATATGATGATGTCCAAAATAGAAGAGGTCCTCTCTTCATCCTACTTGTCTCCATCACCTGAAACATGTAAGAAAATCAAGTGTTAACTACAAAAGTAGTTGGTGAGTAATCATAAGTTTTTATAGTAAAAAAATGTTTTAGTAAAATGAGTTTGAAAAATTATGCTTAAAATGGTTTCATAACATGCTTTATTTAAAACGAGTATAAAACTTATGATCTTCTTGAGAAAATCCATATGAATACCTGTATGAGATAATCCAACACACATCCATTAATTCAACAATCAATCACATACACAATCACATAACCACATAACCAAATCAATCATAGTCAATCACAAATAATCATTATCAAATATAGAAAATAATTCTACAAACTAATCAACCAATCTCATCAATCATATTCTCAAATAATGTTCGTGACTATACATGATCATTATGTAATTAACATAAGTTAAATACATGATTCATGGAGTGGTAGCTAACCACGTGACAATACATGAAGTCAAAGCAATTAACCGAAGTCAAAGGCAATACTTCACGGATGTGGAAACCCTCCACGTGACAATACATGAAGTCAAAACAAATAACCGAAGTTAAAAGTAATGATTTCACGGAGTATGAGCCAATACATGTAATCTTTGTTATTGACCGAAGTCAATAGCAATATTTACACGAATGTACAACAATCAGTGATAATCCATAATAATGAATATCATGATGATAACCAGGTATTATCCTTGTGTTATCAAAATAATATTTAAACCGGTATACATGTTTCACCTCCGGATTTTAAAACTAAAACAGTTTAAAGAAAGGGAGGTTATGAGAACTCACCTGAAGTCCTTAGGATCCGGGTTCTCGTATTATGCGCGCTCGCGTATGTAACTCAAGTCAATTCAAAGATCTGAAATTTTTCATATTTTCGTGTTCATAAGTCTATATGTTTGTTCTGATTAAATGTTCATGTAGGTTAACTTTGAACCCATATGTGCTTTATTAACTTAGTTTATTTTTTTCCTAAGTTAGGTAGTGACATTTAGGGTTTATAGATATTTCACCTACACTTGTGGTTTTTAAACTTGATAGCTTCAATTGCTTAATATATGAAGGCCTTATATTCACAATTTAAAAGTTCGCCCTCATAAAGATATCACCATTATATTTTTAAGTACACTCGATACTCATGCATGCATAATTAAGTCTCTTAGCCACCTACATCAAGTTATCAAAATTAACCTTATGGTTTTGAATGATTACACTTAAGTTATTTTACTAAACATTCACATTATACCATCTCATAATTTAAGGGTAATATTATTAAAGAAAGGTGGCAACTTAATTACTCCCATGCATGCATGGTTATCTACACACATATATGTATATAATTTATGTTCCTTATTTCCCCTTAAACCCTTAGTTAAGTGAACTAGGTCGGGTTCCCCTTTTTGGGCAGCGAACCTTTGGCAAAACACAGCCAAGGTTCGGCCCATTGTTAAGGTTCATGGGGGCTAGGGTTCGTAGGTCACATGCCCGGTCCCCTAAGGTTCGTCCATGAGGAAAATAAAGAAGGCTCGCTGCGTGGGGTTAACCCAACTGAGGGTTCGTCCAAGAGATAAACACTTAGGTTCGCAGCCCCAACACATGGTTCGGTTATCTTCAGCATGGGTTCGTTTGAGATAACTCAGCTAGGGTTCGCCAGAAGGAAGGAGGGTTCGGCTCCTTAGGGTTCGTAGCCAAAGAAAGAGGGTTCGTGACACCTACTAAGGTTCGTGTGATGTTCATGGTTCGTAGGGTTTGCCTGAATGAGTTTCGGGACCAAGAGGGTTCGGCCAATATTCCCCATAGGCGAACCTCATTGACTCGTGACTGCATTGCAGCGAACCCTTCACCAGGTTGCCGAACCTGTTAACCATCATCATCCCTTCGAGCCCCTTCCTGTTACAGACCTAACCCACGATCCTACCCTTTTTATATAACTCATCTAAGGGTTTTGTTTTATTAATACATTAACAAGTCGAAGGTTTCCAGATGTCAAACAAAACCGTGAATAAAGTCTCAGATTTACCTCGAATCGTTCAACCAACGTAGGCTTTCTTCGTATCCTCGTGTTCCTCTCGATCACCCGAACGTGTAGGCGTCAAGATCAAGCGATTTCGTTGAGAAACGATAGAGAAAAGCTAGAGAGAAGGTAGAGAGAATGTGTGTGTGTGTTTTTAGAGAGAGAAGTGATTTTGGTGAAATGAAGAAGAAAGAAAGAAACTCTTTCTTATAATGTGTGTTATTACCCCGTGTCCGGTCTCGTTTTTATCGCGATAATCATAATAAATAAAAACTCAGTTTTTCTCGTTAAACATATATAAGTATAAAGTGTTTAAATAATAATATGGTTTCATTAATTATCATGATTTCTAAATACCCTTTGCCTCGTAACAGATCTCGTTTAATACGCGTGAAATGTAACAACATGCACGGTTTTCTAACGTAACATATTTAAAACAATAACTCGTTTTAAATAAATTAGTTTTATTTAATTAAAATAAGTTTAAATAATTTGTTTCGTAAAATAAATTCCGTTTCGTTTTCGTTAAATAATTATTTAAATAAATTAATTTATTCGAAAACATTTTAGGTTGTGATTCCTAATAAACATTTTTAGTTTCCAATTATTAGATTAATATCGTTTGATAATATTTAATTATCTCGTCGAAACGCGTTACTCGCGTACGTATTCGTAAAGATCGTCACCTTTGCGAATCCGATGCTCGTACCGTATTTCGATTTGATTTATGATTTATGGAATATCGTTTTAGAACATTATTCTTAATAATTATATTCGTATGAATCGTCACCCACGCGAATACATTATGAAGTTAATGTTTTTAAATCAATACTCGCGTTTAACTAATGTTCGTAACCTCACTTCGCGTAATTAATTCCCATTATTTAATACATTAATATTATCATTTCCCCAAACCAAAACCCACTAAACCCTAGTCACTGACACATCCATGATAGACCGAAATATGCATATATATAGGGCATATGTAAGGGTCAGTCGCAACTGCGCTAGCCACCGTCCCACCGCTATTTCGATAAACCATGACCATGGGTCCTTGACCACGTTTAGCCACCAGACTCTAATAAACTCCCAGTTCTAACCCAAATCCAATCTCAGACCATTAATCCATCATCATCAATAATAAGTAACTGCGCTAAACTCTACGGGTCTGTGTAGTTGAATTACAACTAAACTTCCCGTGGTTTTCGCGTATAATAAATGTGCTATAACATGTATACCAGTATAGTGATAATACCAATTATATAAATCAATGATTTCATAATCATTAATAATTTAAAAATCTCCGGTCGTAACAGTACATTCGTACGGATGTACGGATGTACGGACAACCGAAAGTACAGTGATGTTACATTTTGTGGTGCAACCGCTACTTGATTGAGTGGAGTGGCCATCGTGTAGTTCTTGATGACATTTTGTTTCTTCTTGGGATGATGGTGGGGTTTCTTTGATGATTCCTACTTGTTCTTGCCTGAGTCACCCTCATTCTTTAGAGTTCCAGAGGCTACCATCACGTCAGTGAGTTTCCATGACAGGCTAATAGCTGATTCCAAGGTGACAGGGTTTGCTGCAATGACCAAACTGTGTATGCAGGTGGGGAGTACACCCACATATTTGTCTCCTTTTCTCCAGAGTTGGTACCATGTCTGGAACTAATTCTACCAACTCGTGATAACGAGTAGTATAACCCAAGTGATCTGCTCCTTTCATCAATGGTTTGATAGTTTAGTCTCCATCCTTTGTAGTTCATTCTTAGCACAAAATTCGTTCCTTAATAGAGTCTTGAAATCTTCCCATGACATCGACATGGCTTTTTCTCTTCCTATAGCCCGAATTTGTGAGCTCCACCAAGTTAAGTGTAGAGCCCAGTACACGTTGAAGACTGACAAAGTCAACCTGGGAAGAGTCAAAGTTCAGAATCGTGTTTATGTTCGTGTACATGCATTTCGAATACACAATGTATTCATGTAGTCGAAATAGTTCGTGTTAGATTCTGACACGCCTTCCTCAAGTGGATTATTATCTTCAACTTGATGAGAAATACTTTGATCTTCAGAATTCTGCAAATCATACAACATTTGTAAGGTTATTTCATCATCAGAAACATTTGGAGACAAATTAAAAGACTCAAAAAGTTTATCATAATCAAAAAGCCAATTTGGTCCTTTTCCGTCAGGTATCGGTGTATGTCTTTGAACATCCACATTATACCATAATTCCACAACACCCGTACGTTTATTAAACACACGTTTGTTGGGAATACTATAACCAAGAAAGAAACCTTCTTCCACTTTAGAGTTGAATTTTGCATCTTTCTTAAGCATGGTACAAGGAGCCCCAAAAGGTTCCAAGTGTTCCAAATTCGGTTTTCGATTTTGAAGTAATTCATAGCATGTCTTATTGTGTCTTTTAACAATCAAAACTCTGTTAAGAGTAAAACAGACAGTAGCCACAGCTTCACTCCAAAATGTAATGGGAGTTTAGAATCAGCGAGCATGGTTCTATCAGACTCAATCAATGTTTTGTTCTTTCTCTCAGCTACACCATTCATCTGTGGTTCATATGGTGCACTGAATTGCTGCTGAATGCCTTTTGAATCACAAAATTCTTCCATTTGATGATTCTTGAACTCCGTCCCATTATCTAAATGAACACGCCTTACTCTCAATTTGTATAATTTCTCCAACCTGTTCACCAACAACACAAAATTTCCATAAGTTTTAGATTTATACTTCAAGAACATTACCCATGAAAATCTAGAACAATCATCAGTCACCACAAAACAGTATGATTCACCACCGATACTCTTCACATTGATTGGACCAGACAGATCCATGTGAAGAAGTTCCAGTGGTTTATCAATAGAAAACACTATTTTTGTTTTATGTGACCTCCTTTTCTGTTTACCCTTCTTGCATGACACACACACATCAGGAAGTTTAAAGTGTTTAACTGGTACACCCTCAACCAAATGATTGTGTACTAAATGATTCATCTTCCTGATATGTATATGACCCATCCATCTGTGCCATGACAGCGTAACCTGCTCGGTTGCCTTAGACTCCAGACATGTCTCCACCTTGTTCACCGTCTCTGCTTTTGCCATGTCTAGAAAATATAAATCCTTACTCCTGTCAGCAGTCATCAGAATCCAATCTTCAGGAATCTGAATTCCTTGTTGAAGCACATAACATTTTTCATTATCAAACATCACTTTATAGCCTTTGTCACAAATCTGTGACACACTCAACAGGTTGTTAGTTAACTCTTTGCAGTAATTAACATTGTCAAAGGAAACTTTACCATTAGTCAAACTACCACACCCGGTAATCTGACCACCTTTGTCACCTGCAAAGTTAACATAACTCCCTTCATTTGTCTGAAATCCTTCAACAGACCCAACTCTCCTGTCATGTGCCGTGAGCATCCACTATCAACAATCCATCGACTGTTGATATGGCCCATGAATGCCACCTGCACAATAAATTAAAATTTTGATCAGTCTCAAAAGGGATGACTCTCGCCATTCCAGCGTCGAGTCTCCCTGAATGGCCCCTTACCATTCTGTTTTGATGAACTGCTTGAAGACCCATCTTCAATGCTTTTATCCTTTCTTACATAAATTTATCACCTAACTTACATCTCAATTTCCAAAAAGATTTTGAATTATCATTTTGTTTTGAATATGGTTTGGAAGAAAATTTTTCATAGAAATCATCATCAGATGATGTCACTATTTTAACAACCTTTTCCAAATTCCTTTTGTTATCAAAAATTTTCTTTTGCTGACTCTTTTCTTCTTTTACCCAGACACATTCGGTATCAAACTTTCTGAGGACTCTTATTTCCTCCTCACTAGGTTTCACTTTCCTAGGACTCCTACCAGACTTGATCACCTGAAAGTCATTAACAGAACTCTTCCTGATCTTATGATTTGGACAGTTTGCAGATATATGTCCTTTTCCACTACAAGTAAAACACTGTCGTGTTTCTCTTGGAGTAAAGGACCTAAATCTGTTACAAGTATCCAAATCACAATCAGCAATTACATGAACCAATCTACACATCTGTAGCATTTTCTTTGTG
>SZYD01000999.1:0-42308 GCA_009363875.1 Mikania micrantha | reverse complement strand
AGGCAACAGAGCAAGATACACGTTCTTGGCACAGACGGATGAGGCATATTCATATAGGAAGATGAATCATCGAGTACAAATCACTTGGTTGAGGGTGTACCGGTTAAATGCTTCAAACTTCCTGATGTGCGTGTCATGCAAGAAGGGCAAACAGAAAAGGAGGTCACATAAAACAAAGAAAGTGTTTTCTATTGATAACCACTTGAACTTCTTCACATGGAATTGTTTGGTCCAATCAATGTGAAAAGTATAGGTGGTGAATCATATTGTTTTGTGGTGACTGATGACTTTTCTTGATTTTCATGGTCATGTTCTTAAAGCATAAATCAGATACTTATAATAATTTTGTGTTGTTGGCTAATAGGTGGAGACACTATATAAGTTTGAGAGTAAGGCGTGTTCGTTCAGATATTGGGCTGAGTTTAAAAATCATCAAATGTAAGAATTTGTGTATCAAAGGGCATTCAGCAGCAATTCAGTGCACCATATGAACCTCAGGTGAATGGTGTAGTTGAGAGAAAAAATAGAACGTTGATTGAGTCTGCTAGAACCATGCTAGCTGATTCTAAACTCCCATTACATTTTGGAGTGACACTGTGGCTACAGCTTGTTTTACTCTTAATAGAGTTTAAATTGTTAAAAGACACAATAAAACATACTATGAATTGCTTCAATATCAAAAGCCCAATTTGGAACACTTGGAACCTTTTGAGGCTCCTCGTACCTGCTTAAGAAAGATTCAAAATTCAATTCTAAAATTGAAAAGGGTTTCTTTCTTGGGTACCGTCTTCCCACAAACGTGTGTTTAATAAACGTACAGGTGTTGTGGAATTATGGTATCATGTGGATGTTCAAAGACATACACCTATACCTGATGGCAAAGGACCAGATTGGCTTTTTGATTATGATAAACTTCTCTAGTCTATTAATTTGTCTCCAAATGTTTTTGATGATTAAATAACCTAACAAATGTTATATGATTTGCTGAATTCTGAAGATCAAGGTATTTTTCATCGAGTTGAAGATAATAATCCACATGAGGAAGGCGTTTCAGAAGTAATTAATGATGATTGGTCATCCGATGATGATCATGATGTTTTTGAAGATGATATTTCTCATGATCAAGATGTTGATCAGAATATTACAAATCTTGATCATAATGTTGGAGTCCCGCAAGTGCCTGTCACTAGAGTTCATGTGAATCATCCTGTTGATCAGATCATTGGAAATCCTAATGCTCCAGACACGACATCAAATCACAAATGAGGCGAGTTTGTATGCTGAGTTAGAAAGAACTCATGGAACTCAAGAGCTATGGATGCATTCTGCATTTAGTTCTCAGATTGAGCCAAAGACTGTTAATGAAGCATTGCGTGAGCTTGCCTTGGTGGAGGCTATGCAAAAGAAGAGCTGAATCAGTTTCAGAAGCTGGGTGTTCGGCATCTAGTTGATTTGCCAAAAGGAGAGAAGAAATTGGCACTAGATGGGTGTTAAGATGCAAATGAGATGATCGAGGCGTAATTGTTCGTAACAAAGCACGTTTAGTGGTTCAAGGTTTCAGACAAGTTGAAGGAATTGATTACGATGAAGTGTTTGCACCAGTGGCGCGGCTAGAAGAAATTAGACTTTTTCTTGCTTTTGCTGCCCACAAGAAATTCAAATTTTTTCAGTTGAATGTCAAGTCTGCATTTCTGTATGGTTTTTAGAAGGAGACAGTGTATGTTTGTCAGCCACCGGGCTTTGAGGATCCTATCCACCGGGTGTAACATCACTGTATTTCAGGTTGTCGGTACATATGTACGGATTTTACTGTTACAACCTAATATGATAATTATTAATGATAATGAATTGTTGAATGACATTATGGATGATTGGTATACATATTTAGAACATATTATTATACGCGTAAACCATGGGAAGTTTAGTTGTAACCCAGCTATACAAAACCAGAGAGTTTATTGCAGTTGAATTCATGGATAATGGATATTGGTTTGGAATGGAAGAGAATTAGGAGTCGATTGTTGTTGGGTTGCTAAACATAGTCAAGGACACATGGTCATGGTTTATTGAAATAGCAGTGGGACGGTGGCTGGGTAGTTGCGACTGACCCCTACATATGCCCTATACATATGCATATTTCGGTCTATTTATGGATGTGTCAGTGATATGGTTTAGTGGGTATTGGATTGGGATTGATAATATTAAAGTTAATAAAATAATGGAAGCATGATTAAAGATAAGTACGCGATGGTGAGGTTACGAACATAACTAAAGCCCGAATATTAATTCAGAAATATTAACTTGTTAAAGGTATGCGCGTGGGTGACGATTTACACGAGTATATTTATTGAGAATAATATTCTGAAATGATATTCCATAAATCGTAAATCGAAATCGAAATACGATATGAGCGTTGGATTTGCAAAGTTGACGACCTTTACGAATACGTACGTGAGTAACGCGTTTCGACGAGATAACGAAATAATATTTAACAATATTAAAATAAGAAAAGTAATTTAAAAAAAACGTTTATTAGGAATTACAACCTTAAACGAAAACGAACAAATTAATTTATTTAAATAATTGATTTAATGAAAATAAACGGAGACATTTTAATTAAACGATTTTCTTTAAAATCATTTGATTACAACAAAACATATTTACTTAAAAGACTTGTGTTTTTAATATATTTACGAGCAAAATCCGAGCGTTCCGTAATTTTATCGCGATAAAGACGAGGCCGAGCAAGTGGTGACCACACACGATAAAAGAAGGGAAACCCCTCCTCCTTCTTTCATTCTACACACTCTCTCTCTCTCTAGAAGTGAAAAACGTCCAAGCTTTCTCTCTCTAACTTCCAAGATTTTGAACAAATTCAAATTATTTTCTATTTTGTTATTTTCAAAAAGAAATTCTGCTTTATTTTTGCCACACCCCGAGCCGGCGGGATTGGATCGAAGTCCCCGTCGGCGGAAGGTTCTCGGGGCGCGATATCGTATGTGATAATCGTAATGATCAGATTGTTTACATAGCATCAATGTTAAGAATAACTAAAGCACAATGAAACATTAAACTAGGATTACAAAGTTAAATTACAATAGCAATGTTCACTAATTTAACTCGGTAAACCTAACGAAAGAATCAAAGTTTTCTATCTTGTAATCTGTACAAGACAACCAAAAGTTATTCGTATTATTAACAAAATATGTGCTTCCAAAATAAACTAGGTCCTCTATCTAGGCCTCCTAGCATGCAATCCAAAGCCTTAGCTTAAACATGTTCATCACCTGAGAAAGCATGTAAGAAAACAAAGTCAACATAATGGTTGGTGAGTTCATAAAGTTTATAAGTTTAAAATAGCTTTAGCAAACCTCTTTTGGTAAAACCTTAACCTCATTAACACCACATGTAACATTCAAATCGGTATGCTTATATATAGGGCATACCCCTGAGTCGAGCCTACAACCCGCCCAGACGCCGTCCCACCACATACTAATCCGCATATGACACTGTTGTTAATAATAATTAAGCCTTTTACCTACCATTCAAACCATTCCTCGTCATAGCTTTAGTTTACTGTTTCAAAGTTTCCAAGTCTATAGCATTCATAAGTATTAGCGTCAAAGTAAGTTTAACAAGCATCATAGTTTCACACGCACATAGTTTCGCTTTCACTAATCTCAAGCGTCAGTACAAACCCTGTTATAGCAGAAGTTTAGCAATTACGTAGCTCACGGATAGATACAAGCCCTGCTCTAGCAGAAGTTTAGCCATTATGTATCTCATGAATTAGTTAAGCCTAGTCTAGCAATTTCGTGTCTCCTATACAAGACACAAGCCATGCTCTAGCAGAAGTTTAGCATTTACGTATCTCATACATAGACACAAGCCATGCGTACACAAACAATCCAGCAATTACATATCTCATATAAGCAAACAAAAGCCCTGCTCTAGCAGAAGTTTAGCAATTACATGTCTCTTATACAGATAATAGCTTGGCATCATCATAGTTTAGCTTTCACGCATCTCAATACATGGGTACAAGCCCTGCTATAGCAGAAGTTTAGCAATTACGTAGCCCATGATTAGATACAAGCTTAGCATTTCGCACGCAATCATAGTTTCCAAGCATATAGTTTCAAGCATTAGCATGTAGTTCAACCACGAAATTCATAGTATAAGCATCAAGTATGTAGTTTGACCCTCTAGTTTGTAGCATAAGCATCAAGCCTCAAGTTTAAGCATTTAGTTCATAGCATAAGTCTCAAGCATCAAGTTCAAGCATCTCGTTTCAAGCGTAAGCATTAAGCATCATGTTTAAGCATTTAGTTTGTAGAATAAGAATCAAGCACATAGTTTCTCAAAGTATTCTAGTTTCCAAGAATAAGCCTTGTTGTAAGCATCATAGTTATGTTTAAAAGCACTAATTAACATTTCAATAATTTTTTAAAATGTTTAACATGCTTCTCAGTCCCGAAGTAAAACAAATAAGTTTGAAAAGGGACAAATGAACTCACCTTGTGTCCGTAGTGTTTGACTAAGTAGAATAAGAATGCATGCGCTCTTTGTTTGCACTTGTTATGATGTTCACGCTCCTGTATTGATTTCATAGTATTGTAACTTATAAGTATATGTTGTATTTATTCGTGTGCTTGTAAGTGTTGGTCCTAAAGGGGACGAACACTCGCGAGAGTTGTTCCTTATCCGGCCCATTTATTTCAAGTTATCATCTTTATTTAAGACTTTTAAGCCTTTATGTAGTTTGCTTAAAACTTGTCATTACCTTATGAGCAACAAAATCATATTCCATAATTGTTTTTATCCTTTGTTTCGATCATTTCCAACGTTCATTCACGCGTTTGTCATCTAATTAAAATCCTTTGGGCCGAATAACCTTTTGGACTAATGAATGTGTAATTGAGCCTAGTGTTTGTGCGTGTGTGGGCCGGATAATGTGTTAGACTGCCCGAAATTTTGTGGGCCGAGAATTAATTGGGCCGATTGGGCTAAATGAAAAGGTTTTGGGTCGAGGCATTCCATATGGGCCTAGTTCAAGATGTTGGGCCGACTAACACGCTTGGATGGAGAACAAAAGACATCGATGGGTTGTATAGGGTTTAGGATGTCACACAGCGAACCTTATGTCGAATAATGACTAGGTTCGGCTAAACCATGCCCCTAGCGAACCTAGGATATCGGTGTTAGTTAAGGTTCGCCAATGCTCAAGGGTTCGGCAGGAGTCCAACTATTCGCAGAAGGTTCGTTGGCCTATGGGTTTGCAGCCTTGCAAAGATTTCGGCCGATGGTTCGGTAAGTGAAGGTTCGGCTGGCTGGAGTTGTTAACAGGTTCGTAGCATGCCATAACAAGGTTGGGTCCCTTAAATAAAGCTTCGGTGGTAGATGGTGCCAATCAGGGTTCGCCCCACATGCATGGTTCGGCTTGCTGCATAGGGTTCGGCATTGGGTACTAGGTTCGGCCATGACGAGGATACAGGTTCGGCCGTGGTTCACGAAGCCTGCATCCCACCACCATTATTCCTCTTTGCTTGCTGATAAGTGTCTTGCTATGGTGTTGGGGCGTGATTCTAGTTGTCAGAAGCATCATGGGTGTGTGTGGTTGATTACTAAGTCGGTTTATAATTTGGTCGAATATGGTTAAGAAAACCCTAGTTTCTCCGAAAATTCAAGCACCTTTACCTCGAATTTCTGTGGGTAATTCTTCAGATCTGTTGTACTTCGACGTAGAGGATGACGAGAGCTTCGCGTGGACACCAAAATTACAAGATTTCACCAAGAAACAACAAAGTTATGAAGTTTGGAAGGTGAAAATGTTAGAGAGAGAGATGGACGGGATTCACTTGAAGAGAGAGAGAGGGTTTGTGAAGAATGAAATAAATACCCTCATTGGTGGCTTTTATACCCCGAGTGTATTCGGGTTTGTTTCGGTTGTTCGGTTCGTACTTTCGTCCCGTTTCCGGCACTTTACGCGCGTTTCTCGTAAGCTAAATAAAAGAGTTTATTTTTAACTATTTGGATGGTATTTATTTCTCGTAATTATTTTAAATATCGTTGTATTAAATTTTTTATCGAATATTATCGTTTTACGCGTTCCGTTAATTCTTTCGCAACGTTATTAATATAGTTTCGCTTAATTTATTTATGATGAGTTTCAGAATTGTAAAATAGGAATTATTATATTTCCTTAAAATTATCATCGTTCGAATCGTTCTTCTTTTTCGTTTTCGTTTCGTTTCGTCAGAATGCGTCGCCATCGCGCGTATTCGTTCAAATCGTCATTCGAACAAACACGACGATTGTTTGGCTTTCTGATTCTTGTTCTCTACTATTCAGTCATTATTTCAGAACGTTAAACTCTCAGAATCATTCATACAGATCGTCACCTATACGAATAATTCGTCTGTTTAGCATTCCGTAACAACAACCGTTATTGTTTTGTTTTGTTCAACCTCACATACGTTTATACACAATAGCGTCAAATCAAGTATCTGTGATTCAACACTGTATTATCTGATATGTTTCTGACTGTTAAACCCTAAGGTTTTAGTCAGATTTCAGACAATCGCATAATAGTTTCGTGTCAAGTATAATGTATCAATAGCCTAAACATCGTTTCACGTAATGTGTACCTGAATTACTGTACGAGTTACTGTTACGATCACTGTTCCGGCACGCGTCCGGCACTGATGTTACAATTTTTACGTGATCAAGCTAGTTAAAATTGAAGTATTTAGTTTCAAGAACATTTATGTTTGATTAGTTATTCATAAACCGGGATTGTGTTCAAGTATATGGATATTATAAGGTAGGGGGAGGTTCCATTGAAAACCTTCATATTTGAGAAAACTAAGAAAACTAATCACAATTGTTATTAATCAATTTCGTTTTTCGTTTTTTATTTTACATTTTGTTTTATTATAAGGTTATATTTGTTAACAAAAAGAAAAAAATAAAAAAATATATGTAATTCATGTTATTACATATATGTAACTCATTGATTACATATATGTAACTTTTAAACTACATATATGAGTTACATATACGTAACTTTATTGATTACATATACGTAATTTCGTCATCTACATATTTTTATTAAAAATTTTTGTTTGTTTATCACATTTCTAAGCCAATAATAAAAAATCATGAAAAAAAAATTTTAAAAATTGATTGTTTAGTAGGAGTTTTCTTGGTTTTCTCCAAAGTGAGGAGTTTTTATTTGAACCCTCCTCTTATAAGGTATTTGATATTTTTGTTTTTAATTGACATCTTAACTAAGTAATTAAATTTAAAGAGGATAAGTATATAGACAATCATCTTTGAATTGTAATTTGCTAATAAATACATTCATTAATTCAATCAGATGTGTTGATAATTGTAATACAATATGATCTCATGTCTAGATCTTTCTCAAACAAATAGATGTGATTGTTTTGTTATTTTAGTTAGATTTGTTAAATTTGTAGTTTAGTTGTTCTAAAAATTTTAAAAAATTACAAAAACATTTTTGTTTTTATCTGATGTTAAATCAATAATTTTTGATTATTTGTTTGACTTTGAAACATTAAAACATGGGTTTGTTTTGAAATTTTAAATAAAATTGGATTTTACAAAAGGTTCGCCTGAAAAGGTTTGTGAAGAGGTTCGTTGGACAGGTTCGTCAAACAGGTTCGTCCAATAGGTATGTTGGATAGGTTCGTCCAATTGGTTCGTTTGACAGGTTCGTCTAACAGGTTCGCTCAATAGGTTTTTGGATAGGTTCGTCAGAGAGGTTCGTAAAAAAGGTTCGCATATAAATGACAGGTTCGTGAAAACATTCGTCATTTTCATCTGACTTTCACTTGCCGAACCTGCAAGTTTGATTTTGTCGATTCTCGATTAAGAACGTCCAAAGTTTTTGACCGATATCATTATAATCGTAATCGAATTGTGATTATTTTTAGGTATAAATCTTGAAATTTGATCGGCTGAATTAGGAGATATGAGTGGTTTTAGGATTTTTAAATTCGAATGTGTTTTGTTGAGGTTAAACCTATTAAAATCTAAGTTTTGAACAAAATGCTTTCATTAAAGTTGTTCATCGTTGAATTTCGAATCTTGGGATATAAATTTTTTCATCTAATTCGAACATTTGAAAATTTGATTTTAAAATTGGTTTAGGTTCGTTGAATGAACTAGGTTCGCTGGATGAACTAAGGTTCGCTGGATGAACTAAGGTTCACTGGATCTTGAAGGTTCGTTTGAACTGGATAGGTTCGTGACGAACCTCTGAATTTCATAAGAACGGAACCTTTGTTGGTCAAGGTTCGTTTGTTATGAAGGTTCGTTCATCGAAGGTTTGTTCATTCAAGGTTCGTTCATGCAAGGTTCGTTCAGTGGAATAGGTTTGTCTAAACAACTGGTTCGTGTAGACTTAGGTTCGTCTCAGGGGAAGGTTCGCTGGGTTCAACACTTAGAAATTTTTTTGTTTCTTTAATTTTTTTAAATTTTCTTTTAATCTTGTTTTTTTTTTTCTTATTGTAGAAATGGCGAATCTTACTTTCGGAGACAAGCACAACTTATGTGCTTATCTAGATCCTACTACCAGGAAGGTGAAAGATTTCAAACCGATAATCGAGTTTTTGAGACGGTCTTGGATATATCATGCTATCTCCAACTCGTGCCAGATTTACAGATCACATATACAGAGCTTCTGGGAGTCTGCCAGATTGATCAGTGTTGATGAGGAGTATGTGATAGAGGCGAATGTGCTTGGACAAGCAATTCGTATTACAGAAGCTGACATCAGACAGGTGTTACAGTTTGGAGGAGAACCTGCTGGGATGACACTCATTCCAAAAAGGTGCATCAAAGGTTGTTTCTTGCGGATCAGATACTTTGGAGTCTACAATGTGAATTCAATCAAGAAGGGAAAGCTTCCTCTGCAGTATAAACTGCTTGCTCATGTTTTACTTCATTGTCTAAGCATGAGGAAAGGGACTTTCGATGAGCTCAGAGACTTGATGCGATCTGCTATGGTGGCATTGATTTTGAGCAAACCGTTCAATTTCTCTACTATGATATTCAGATATATGTCTGACAATATCACCAAAGCTAAGGATCGATTCTATATGTATCCTCGTTTTGTTCAGATGCTTATTGATGAGAGGTTGCCCGAGCAGATGTTGCCTAGAGATGCTTCTAATCTTCTCAAGCTTAAACATATGACTGACACAAGTCTTGGTCAAGTCAAAGTATATCAGAAGAGCAGTGATGCTGTGTTGGAGAAATAATTAGTTTGTCACTGTGCCAGGGCTAATTATCTAGCTCCTGAGGATGATGCATTGAGGCATGCAGATTCTGGATCTGATAATGAAGTGTTTGATGATGATGATGATCAGCCACCACCACCATCTCCTCCTTCAAGACAACAGACTAGGAAAGCACCAGCTCAGTCTTCCCGTTCACAACCAAGTCAAGCTAAATGTCAAGGACCAAGTGTAAATCCTACTACCTTGGTACCTCTTGATGTTATCTTTCTAGATCAATAGGGTGAACAAAGGCAACAAGAAGACACTTCTTCTGTTAATGTTGATGCTGAGGATGTAGAGACTGAAGATGAAGGTGAAAAGTCTCCTGATACAGACTGCAGAAGAAAAGATATGCTCAACAACAGACTGCAAAAGATAAGGAAGAAGCTACTGATCCTAGCTTTAATGTTGAAGAGCCTGAGTCATCTAGGCAAAATAAGAAGAAAAGGATTGCATAAGGTCCAACTAAGAAGAAGTCAAAAGCTCCTAGGATCATTGTATCCTCATCTATTACATCTACAGTTGCTTCTCCATCCGTTACTGTTGTTACATTTTCTCCATCTGCTACAGTTCATGCTTCTTCTCCACATATTACTGTTTCAGTTACTACTTCTACAGTTCCAGGAGGCTTTGTACAAGCTCCTGAGTATGTTTTAGTTGCTTCCTTTGTTCCTTCCTTCATGGAGACTACTAAAGTGATACATCATTTCAAGAAACTTCATTTCATCAAGCTTCTACTTCCAGAGATGATTCCTTGTTTGGAAATTTGATGATTTGGATCTAAATTTTACTGTTGATTATGATGATTCTGAGCTTTGAAGAAGAATTTCTATGTTGTCAAAGGAGTTTGATCAATACAAGATGGAAACGAAGAAAGTCAAAGCTGATCAACCATCTTCGTCAGGAACAAGTGAGTTTGATGATATGAAAAGCCAAATTGCTCAGCTTATAAAATGGAGGGAAGAAGGCTTGGCTGAGATGAAGATGATGAATGAAAGAATTGCTTCTTTAGAGTCTATGATTGATACTCAGATTGTTGACATTGCTGAGTTGCAGAATGAAAATAGAGACTTAAGACAAAAGATTGATGAGCTGAAAGTTAAGGATTCTCAGGCTGAAGCTTCTGATGGTGATAAGGTTTTTGTAAATGTAGAGGATGAGGAAGAGGAAGAAGAAGATGAAAAGGTGGATTATGGTGATTCTGATATTGATGAATATCCAGGCTTGAATGCTCATGATAATGATGATGAAGATGATGTTGATGTGGTAGGTGGATCAGGTGGAAATGGTGGTTTGACTTCACAGACTGGAGCTATTGTTGTTTATGATTCTTCAAAGATTAATTTGGATGCTACTCCTGTTACTGCTGTGTCTTCTGATAGGGCTAGAGATTGTACTGATGATGTTGAAGATTTGATTAATTTGGAAGTCTTACTTTGGAAAGGCTTTAGATTTGATGACTTTACCTTCATTCGAATGTATGGAGTTGTATAGACTGAAGATGATCAAGCCTATTCAGACCAGACACAATGAAATTTTTGAGAAGTTATTAAAGAAGGAGGCTAGATCTGGATGGAGTTTGCTATCTCCTCAAGCAAAAGACAAAATTCATGGATATCCAAAGCCAATAGTGTACAAAAGACCAAGGTTGAGGAAGGTAGAACATAATTGGAATCCATATTTCAAGTTCTGGTTCTACGATGAGAAGACAGTTGAAGCAGTGATTTTGTTAAAACAAGAAGATCAATGGAGAGTCATCAGAATGCTAGATCCAGTTTGGATTGTAAATTGCTCAAAGGATGATATTGATTCGCTTAACATGGCTGAGATTTTTGCAGCTGAAGGTTATCATGATGTGGGAATCAATTACAAGGATATGGCAGTGCAGTTTCAGACCATTGCTAGATTGTGTTACACTCTTGGTATACATTCAGGTTGCAATTGGGAAGATGTGAACTCCCTATATGTTGAGTTGATGCAGTTACAAATGGAAATTGATGAAAGGGATGCTAAGTTAGAGGCTGAAAGATTAGCAAAGATTCCTAGATCTGTGGTGATACGAACTGAAGATAATGTTTGTGAAGAAACCAGTGGGGTTAAAGACAAACACGAAGACTGAAGTTTTTTGATAAGAACTATTAAAGGGGAGTTTGTTAGTATATTGTTGTAATAGGTTGCTTATCAAACATGTAAATTATAGAAAGTTAATAAAGGTTTTGCTTAGGTTCGTTTGGCCCATGAACCTTAACAGGTTCAGCGAACCTATTACTTTGATAGGTTTGGCGAACCTATAACCTTGGAAAGGTTCGACGAACCTATTAGGTTTGGCAACCTAGGTTCTCCCAGCGAACCTCAAGGTTTGGTTGGCGAACCACAGGGTTCGGCTAGGAAATAGGTTCGGCTGACAGTGTGTGTATATATAGAAGGTTTGTCTGATTTTCTCATAACTCTTGGAGAACTTCAGAAAACTTGTAGAGTGTGTGTGTGTTTTCTCTGTGTGAGAAATTCTCTGTGTGAGAGCTGTAATCAATTGCTATTGATTAATGAGATGAAACTGTTTATGGAAATTCTTGTTCTTCTTTGATTCTTATATATCAAACATAGATTCCGCATGTGTTTGATTGTTCATAGGATTTCTTGATAAATCCAGATCAAATTCACCAAACCAACAAAAGTATATCAGAAGTGCAATGATGCAGTGTTGACTAAGATTTAGTTTGTCATGGTGCCAGGGCTAATTATGTAGCTCCTGAGAATGATGCCCGGAGGCATGCAGATTTAGGTACTAATAATGAAGTATTCATTGATAATGACGATGACCAACAACCACCACCACCTCCTCCTTCTAGACAACAGACAAGGAAATCACCAGCTCAGTCCGATCACAATCACAAAGTCAAGCTCAAGCTCAAGGGCCAAGTGCACCTCCTACTACCTTGGTACCTCTTCAGGTTATATTTCCAGATCAACATGAAAACACAAAGGCAACAAGAAGACACTTTTTCCATTCATGTTGATGCTGAGAATGTTGAAGGTGAAGATGAAGGTGAAGAGTCTTCAGAGACAAAGTCTGAATTAGAGACTATTGTACGAAGGAGTACTGTAATTAAAAGATTGAAGTAAATATCAGCTCAACATTAGAGTCAAGAAGCAAGAGAAGAAGCAGCTGATCCTAATTTTACTGCTGAAGAGCCTGAGTCATCAAGGCCAAAGAAAAAGAAAAGGATGGCCAGAGGTCCAACAACAAAGAAGAAGTCTAAAGCTCCTAGGATCATTGTATCCTCATCTGATATAACTTCTGCAGTTTCTTCTTCATCTGCTTCTGTAATTATCTCTACACCAGTTACTGTTGTGTCAACAGCTCATGATGAAGCGTCTACAGTTCATATTTCTACACCAGTTACTGTTATGCAAACTCTGGAGTTTGTGAATGTAGTAGCTACTTTTGTTCCTTCCTTTATGGATGTTACAACGGTGATGACTTCTTTTCAAGAAACTTCATTTCAAGATGCTCCTACTTCAAGATAAGATTCTTTATTTGGAAATTTAGATGACTTGGATCTAAATTTTACTGTGGATTATGATGACACTGAGCTTAGAAGTAGAATATCTATGTTGTCAAAAGAATTTGATCAGTATAAGATGGAAAAGGATAAAATGGGCTAATCAACCATCTTCTTCAGGTACAAGTGAACTAGATGTGATGAAAAGCCAAATTGCTCAACTGATGAAGTGGAGAGAGGAAGACTTGGTTGAGAAGAAGCTGATGAGTGAAAGAATTACTTCTTTGGAGACTTTGATTGATATACAATGGAGGGTAATTAGAATGCTGGATCCTGTTTCGATAGTCAACTGTTCAAAAGATGATATTGATATGCTGAATGTGGCTGAGATCTTTGCTAATGATGGATATCATGATGTTGGAATCAGCTATAAAGACATGGCAGTTCAGTTTTAGACCATTGCTCGGATGTGTTATACTCTGGGTATACATTCGGGATGTGACTGGGAAGATGTCAACTATTTGTATGTTGAGTTGATGAAGGTACAGAAGGAGATCGATGATCGAGATGCTAAGCTGGAAGCTGGAAGATTATCCAAGATTCCACGATCAGTTGTGATACAAGCTGTTGATAATGTGTGTGAAGAAACCAGTGGCGTTGAAGACAAAGACTAAAGTCAAAGATTGTAGATTTAGATAGCAACTATTAAGGGGGAGTTTGATAATACATATTTGTAATAGGTTGCTATTCAAACATGTAAATTATAGAAAGTTAATAAGGTTTGGTTTAGGTTCGTCTAGCCCACGAACCTTAGCAGGTTCAGCGAACTTATTAGGTTTGGCTACCTAGGTTCGTCCAGCGAACCTCAAGGTTCGGCTGGCGAACCTAGGCTAAGGTTATGTTCGGCTGGCAGATCTGTATATATTGAAGGTTTGTCTAATTTTGTCATAACTTTAGATAACTTCAGAAAACCTGTCGAAATTGCGTGTGTATTCTCTGTGAGAGATTTTTCTATGTGAGACTTGTATTCAATTGAGATTGATTAATGAGATGAAGATGATTATTGAAATGCTTGTTCTTCTCTGATTCTTATAGATCAAACATAGATTCCGCATGTGTTTGATTGTTCATAGGATTCCGTTATATGATCAAGATCAAGTTCAGTAGATCTACACTGATGACTTTTCTAGATTTTAATGGGTCATGTTCTTAAAGCATAAATCATATACTCATGAAAATTTTGTGTTGTTGATCAATTGGTTGGAGACATTGTATAAGTTGAGAGTAAGGCGTATACGTTCAGATAATGGGACTGAGTTTAGGAATCATCAAATGGAAGAATTTTATGATTCAAAGGGCATTCAGCAGCAATTCAGTGAACCATATGAACCCCAAATGAATGGTGTAGCTGAAAGAAAGAACAGAACGTTGATTGAGTCTGTAAGAACGATGCTAGCTGATTCTAAACTCCCTATTACATTTTGGAGTGAAGCTGTGGCTACAGCTTGTTTTACTCTTAACATAGTTTTGATTGTTAAAAGACACAATAAAACATGCTATGAATTGCTTCAAAATCGAAAGCCTAATTTGGAACACTTGGAACCTTTTGGGGCTCCTTGTACCATGCTTAAGAAAGATTCAAAATTCAACTCTAAAGTTGAAGAATGTTTCTTTCTTGGCTATAGTCTCCCAACAAACGTGTGTTTAATAAACATACGGATGTTGTGGAATTATGGTATCATGTGGATGTTCAAAGACATACACCTATACCAGACGAAAAAGGACCAAATTGGCTTTTTGATTATGATAAACTGTTTGAGTCTTTTAATTTGTGTCCAAATGTTTCTGATGATGAAATAACTTTACAAATATTATATGATTTGCAGAATTCTGAAGATCAAGGTATTTCTCATCATGCTGAAGATAATAATAAGAATCCACATGAGGAAGGCTTTTAAGAAGAAATTAATGATGATTGGTCAACTGATTATGATCATGATGTTTTGGAAAATGCTATTTCTCATGATCAAGATATTGATCAGAATATTACTAATCTGGATCATACTGTGGAAGTCCCGCAAGTGCCTGTCACTAGAGTTCATGTAAATCATCCTGTTGATCAGATCATTGGAAATCCAGCTGCTGGAGTACAGACACGACATCAAGTTACAAATGAGGCGAGTTTTTATGTTGAGTTGAAAAGGACTCATGGAACTCAAGAGCTCTGGATGCATTCTGCATTTATTTCTCAGATTGAGCCAAAGACTGTTCATGAAGCGTTGCGTGAGCCTGCGTGGGTGGAGGCTATGCAAGAAGAGCTGAATCAGTTTCAGAAATTGGGTGTTTCGCATCTAGTTGATTTGCCAAAAGGAGAGAAGAAAATTGGCACTAGATTGGTGTTAAGATGCAAACGAGATGATCGAGGCGTAATTGTTCATAACAAAGCACATTTAGTGTTTCAAGGTTTCAAACAAGTTGAAGGAATTGATTACGATGAAGTGTTTGCACCTATGTCGTGGCTAGAAGCAATTAGACTTTTTCTTGCTTTTGTTGCTCACAAGTAATTTAATGTTTTTCAGTTGGATGTCAAGTCTGCATTTCTGTATGGTTCTTTGAAGGAAACAGTGTATGTTTGTCAGCCACCGGGTTTTGAGGATCCTATCCACCGGGATCAGGTTTATCTCTTGGACAAAGCACTGTATGGTCTTCATCAGGCTCCGCGTGCCTGGTATGAGACGTTATCGACTCACCTTATTTAACACGGGTTCAATAGGGGTCAGATTGACAAAACATTATTTTATCGGGAAAAGGGCAAGGATATTATTCTTGTTCAGATCTATGTAGATGATATTATCTTTGGATCTACCGATGAACAACTGTGTTTGGAGTTTAAAGAGGTGATGATTGAGAAATTTGAAATGAGTGCCATGTCAGACATCAAATTTTTTCTGGGTTTTCAAATTGATCAAGCTGATGATGGAATCTTTATTCATCAGATAAAGTATATTCAAGATGTGCTAAAACGTTTAGCATGCTTGATTCAAAACCAATTTCCACGCCCATTCAGCCTAATCACGGGATTGAGCCTGATATTAAGGGGGAGATAATTGATGCTGCTTTTTATCGTGGAATGATTGGAAGTTTGATGTATCTGACTGCCTCAAGACCAGATATTGTATTTGCTACAAGTATCTGTGCTCGATATCAATCAAAACCTAAAGTGTCACATCTGATTGCAGTCAAAAGAATTCTTCGTTATCGGAAGGGTACACCAGACACCGGTCTGTGGTATCCTAAGATGATAACTTTTCCTTCAAATCCTACAGTGACTCAGATTATGGAAGTTGTAAGACAGATGCGAAATCCACAACTGTAGGTGCACAATATTTGGGGGAGCCATTGTTTTCTTGGCAGTGCAAAAAGCAAACATCTATTGCTACTTCGACATGTGAGGCTGAGTATGTAGCGGCTGCCAGTTGTTGTTCACAAGTTTTGTGGATTTAACAACAAATGAGAGACTACGGTTTGAATTTTATTACAACCCCAATTCATGTTGATAACAAGGCTGCTATTGCTATCACAAAGATTCCTGTGTATCATTCATGTTCAAAACACATTGATATTTGGTATCATTTCACGCGCGATTGCTGTGAAAAGAAACTTGTTGATGTGGTGAAGATACATACAGATGAGCAACGAGCAGGCCTTCTCACCAAGGCCTTTGATAAAACTCGTTTTGAGTATTTACTCAAATTAAATGGCATTCGGGTTATGGGTGAGGTAATCTCAAATCGACTTCCTTCATAATCAATGTTATTGAATTAACATCGGATATTTTTGTTGTTTTGCGTTTTAGTTTTTAGGGGGGGTGGGGAGAAAATTTTGAAAAACTCAAAAACATTAGAAAAATCAAAAACACAAAAACATTTAAAAAATTAAAATTCTGAGAAATTAATTCGACCAAATGAGAAATGATAGTACATTGTAGCAGCTGGAAACACATCTGTATTATTCTATAACAAAAACATAGAGAGCAGTTACAATTACTTAGTATGATATGCTAGTAGGTTTATAACTTAGTTAAGATAACATTTGAAAAAATTTTGATAATGCTTTGTGAAAAACAGATGCTTAGAATACAATACTTAGTTTTGTCCTGAATGAGTGGTAGTTATTCTTACAAAATGTTTCTTGAACAAAAGTTAAATTACTAGTTTTGATCATGTGTTTAATTTTCAAAAGAAATTCTAATTTTGTTTTCTTTTATTTAGTTTAAAGTTGAAACATTTTTTGCGTATACTTGCGCATCGACCTGAGTGTTATAGCTTTAAATGATTCAAATTTGTTTTCTTGGTTATTGATTAAGTTTTGGACAATCTCTGCATATATGAAAATATTGATCTGATTGTTAAAAGCTTAATCTTAAATTATTGTTTCGTTCATCTTCTGGATCATTTGAGCATACGTAAGTATCAACCTTGATTCAGGATTTTGATCAAATTCAAATTGTTTTATATTTTTTATTTTCAAAACAAATTCTGTTTTGTTTTTACATGGTCAAGCTAGCTGAAATTGAAATATATTGTTTCAAGAACATTACTGTTTGATTAATTATTCATAAATCAGGGATGTGTTCAAGTAAATGGAAAATATAAAGTATTTGATAGTTTTGTTTTTTAACTGATATCTTGTTTAAGTAATTAAACTTAAAGAGGTTTTAAACTGACAAACATCTTTGAATTATAATTTGCTGTTAAACATATTCATTAATTCAATCAGGTGTGTTGATATCTGATATACAATATGATCTCATTTCTGGATCTTTCTCAAACAAAAATATGTGTTTGTTTTGCTATTTTATAGTTCATAGTTAAAGTTCTTAAAATTGTAGTTTTTTTGTTTGTTTTAAAAATTTTTAAAAAATAAAAAAAAAAGATTTCTGTTTTATCTGATGTTAAATCAATAATTTTTGATTATTTTTTTTAACTTTGAAACATTAAAACATTGATTTGTTTGAAATTTTTATATAAAATTTAATTTCAAAAGGTTTGTTTGAAGGTTCGCCTGATAGGTTCGTCTAATAGGTTTGTTGGACAGGTTCGTCAAATAGGTTTGTTGAACAGGTTCGTTGAAGAGGTTTTGGACAGGTTCGCCTGAGAGGTTTGTTCATAGGTTCGTTTGAGATGTTCGTTGACAGGTTCGGTCAACATCTTGGTCAAAGGTTCGTTGAAAACATTTGTCAACAGGTTCGTGTGATACGTTCATCACTTTCATCAGAAGTTATCACCAAACCTGCAACTGTGTATTTTCGATTTTTCGATTACGGATCTCAGAAACATTTTGCCTGATTTCATTTGATTTGAAATTGTCTTGTGATCATTTATAGGTAAAAATTTTGAATTTTGACCGGCTAAATCAGAAGATATGACTAGTTTTAGACTGTTTAGTCGAACTTGTTTTGTTGAGATAAAACCTGTTAAACTCTAATTTTCTGAACAAAATGTTTTCATTAACATTGTTCATCAGTGTTTGGCGAACCTTGGAATATAAATTTTGTGATCTAATTCGAAGATTTGAAAATTAGATTTTGAAATGGATTTAGGTTCGTTGAATGAACTTAGGTTCGCTCAAAACATAAGGTTCGTTTGAACTTGATAGCTTCGGGACGAACCTATGAATGTCAGAGAACCGAACCTTTGTTGGTCAAGGTTCGTTTGACCAGAAGGTTCGTGTGTTATGAAGGTTCGTTCATTGAAGGTTAGTTTATTAAAGGTTAGTTCATTAAAGGTTCGTTAGGTTTAATAGGTTAGTCTTCACAACAGGTTCGTCTAGACTTAGGTTCGGCTCAGGGGGTTCACTGGTTTCAACACTTAGAAATTTTTTTTATTTTATTTTTTTAGTTTTTTTAAATTTTGTTTTAAATTTTGTTTTCTTTCTGATGGTAAAAATGACGAATCTTACATTTGCGGATAAGCATAATCTTTGTGCGTATCTAGAACCTACTACCAAGAACGGTAAAGATTTCAGGCCTATGATAGAGTTTCTGAGGCGTTCGAGGATTTATCATGCAATATCAAATTATCGTCAGATCTATAGATCTCATGTACAAAGCTTCTGGGAATCAGCAATGTTAATCACTGTAGATGAAGATTATGTGATTGAGGCGAATGTGCTTGGGCAAACCATTCGGATTACTGAGGCTGATATTCGAAGGGTTCTACAATTCGGTGGAGAACCTGCTGGGATGGCAGTTATTCCAGAAAGATGTATAAAGGGCTGTTTTATGAGGATTCATTACTTTGGAGTGTACAGTGTGACTTCTATGAAGAAAGGAAAACTTCCTCTACACTACAAGCTTCTGGCTCATGTGTTGCTGAATTATTTGAGTATGAGGAAGGGAACTTTTGATGAACTCAGGGATCTGATAAGGTCAGCTATGGTGGCTTTGATATTGAACAAACTGTTTAATTTCTCAGCAATGATTTTCAGATACATGTCTGACAATATCACCAAAGCAAAGGATAGATTCTACATGTATCCCAAATTTATCCAGATGCTTATTGAGGAGAGGTTTCCTGAGCAGATGTTACCCAGAGATGCTTTTGATTTGCTTAAGCTCAAGCATATGAGTGATTCAAGTCTTGGTCAGGTCAAGGTGTATCAGAAGAGCAATGATGAGATTTTGACTAAAGATTTAGTATGTCACTGTGCTAGGGCCAACTATGTAGCTCCTGAAAATGATGCTTGGAGGCATGAAGAGTCAAGTTCGTAGAGTGAATTGATCAGTGACAATGATGATGACCAACAACAACCACCACATCCTTCTCCAAGACAACAAAAAGGAAGTCACCAGCTAAGTCTTCTCAATCACAGCCACAAAGTCAAGATCAAACTCAAGGGCCAAGTGTAACTCCTTCTACATTGGTTCCTCTTCAGGTTATATTTCCAGATCAACAAGGAGAACAAAGGCAACAAAAAGATATTTCTTCTATTCAAGTTGATGCTGAGAATGTTGAAGTTGAAGATGAAGGTGAAGAGTCTATAGAGACTGAGTCTGAATTAGAGACTATTGTAAGAGGTAGTATTGTGATTAAAAGATTGAAGAAAAGATCAGTTAAAAAAAAATTAAGTAGATAGAGAAGAAGCTGATCCTAGTTTTACAGTGGAAGAGCCTGAAACTTCAAGGCCAAAGAAAAAGAAAAGAATGGCAAATATGCCTAAGAAGAAGAAGTCTAGGACTCCTAGGATCATTGTATCCTCACCAGTGATTACTTCTGCAGTTTCTACTCTACCTGCTTCTATTGTTGTTTCTACACCTGTTATTGTTTCGTCAACAGTTCAAGCAGAAGTTTCTACATCACCTGTTCACATGGAGACAGATTCTTTGGTTCAAACTCCTGAGTTTGTGAATGTTGCTACCTTTGTTCCTTCTTTCATGGATGATACAACAGTCACTACATCATTTCAAGCAACAACTTTTCAAGATGCTTCTACTTCCAAAGGAGAATTATTATTTGAAGATTTAGATGATTTGGACCTAAACTTCTCTATAAGTTATGATGACTCTGAGATCAGAAGAAGAATTTCTATTTTGTCAAAAGAGTTTGATCAGTATAAAATGGAAAAGGAGAAAGTAGTAGCTGATCAACCTTCTTCTTCAAAATCAAGTGATGTTGATGTGATGAAAAGCCAAATTTCTCAACTATTGAAATGGAGAGAAGAAGATGTTATTGAGAAGAAGATGTTAAATGACAGAATTCCTTCTTTGGAGGCTTTGACTACTCAACAGAGAAATGACATTGATATGTTAAAGAAAGAAAATCAAGAATTGAGGAAAAAGTTTGATGATGTTGAAGTCAAGGATTCTCAAGCTGAAGATACTGGTGTTGAGCAAGTATATGTGAATATTGATGATGATGAAGAGGAAGAGGATAAGATTGACTATTAGGATTCTGATGTTGATGAACATCCAAGCTTGAATGCTTATGTTGATGATGGAGATGTGACAGGAGCAGGTGGATCAGGCGGTTTGAATTCTACAACTGGTGTTATAGTGGTTTACACTCCTTCCAAGATTTCTCTTGATGCTACTCCAGTTTCATTTGTTTCTTCTGATAAGGCTAGAGATTGTAAAGATGTTGATGTTGAAGATTTATCTGATATTGAATATCCAAAGGAGATTATTGATTATTCTTTGCCTACTTTACTTGATTTGTTTAAACAACATTCTGATATTGATTTGCATAGAATGATTGTTGAATGATATAGAGATAAATATTTGGAGGAAGGAGAGATTCCTGGTGGTTATTCAGTGAATGAATTCTATGATATGTTTGAAGTTGATTCAGATCAAGTATTTGATTTTGAACAAGATGATCAATTAAAGCTATTGAAGAAAGAGGCCAACTATGGATGGAGTTTGTTTCGCCCACAAGTAAAAGATAAGTTGCTTGGATATTCAAAGCCTAAATTTTTTAAAAGACCAAGATTGAGGAGGATAGAACAGAATTGGAATCCTTATTTCAAGTTCTGGTTTTATGATGAAAATACATCTGAAGCTGTGATTCTGTTGAGAAAAGAAGAACAATGGAGGGTGATGTTGGATCCTGTTTGGATAGTAAACTGCTCAAAAGAAGATATTGATTTGCTCAATGTAGCTGAGATTTTTGCTGATAAAGGATATCATTGTAACATCAGTGCCGGACACGTGCCGGAACACTGATCGCAAGAGTAAATCGTACAGTGACTCAGATACACATTACGTGAAACTATGCCTATGTTGTTGATACATTATGCTTTACACTAGACTATTATACGATTGCCTGAAATCTGACTAAAACCTTAGGGTTTAACAGTCAGAAACATGTCAGACAACACAGTATGGAAACACAGATATTTGATTTGATACTATTGTGTATAAACGTATGTGAGGTTAAACAAAACAAAACCATAACGGTTGTTATTACGGAATGCTAAACCGACGAGTTATTCGTATAGGTGACGATCAGTACAAATGATTCTGAGAGTTTAACTTTCTGAAATAATGACTGAACAGTAGAGAACAAGAATCAGAAAGCCAAACCATCGTCGTGTTCGTTCGAATGACGATTCGAACGAATACGCGCGATGGCGACGCGTTCTGACGAAACGAAAACGAACACGAAAACGATCCGAACGATAATAATTTTAAGGAAATATAATATTTCCTATTTTACAATTTTGAAACTCATCATAAATAAAATTAAACAAAACTATACTATTAATTCGCGAACAAATAAACGAAACGTGTAAAAATAATATAAATTGATAAACATTTTAATACAACGATATTTAAAATAATTTCTATTGATAATCTTATCCTAAGCATCCTAAAATAATCCTTTTACTTACATTACGAAAAATACGCGTAACGATCCGGAAACACGACGAAAATGAGAACCGAGCAACCGCAACGAACCCGGATACCCTCGGGGTATTTAAACACCAAATGCTAGCATTTATTTCATTTCTCACAAACCCTCTCTCTCTCTAACTCTTAAACCCATCACTTTCTCTCTCTAGAAAACCACCACCATTGTTAAACTTCAAAGCTTCATATCTTCTTCATTTCACAACGAAATTTGGTGATTCTTGGACCTAAACGACCATCTTGAAGCCCTCTAAACGAAAGTACAACTGATCGGCGGATTTATCCAGCTGATTTCGAGGTATGATCAAGAGAACATCACGAAAATTAGGGTTTTCTAGCACCTTAGTAGACCACTTCATCAATCGGTTTTAAACCATACACAGCCCGACCCAATGATGTTGCGAGCCATCTGCAGTAGAACATGAACCTTAGAAACAAGTAGGGATTTCCTGGTTCAGTGAAAATGGTGATGAAGGAGGCATGCAGGTTCGTTAGCCGAACCTTCGACCTTAAACTCACATGGCCGAACCTTCCTTGCGTCATCTACCACAGAACCTTGTGCTATCCAGCCGAACCCAAGTGCCATCACCGAGCCTTCATCATTCCCGAACCTCCATGCAACGAACCTCGGTGCCTTTTCCGAACCCATGGGGGGGCTCTTACGAACAAACTACTCATCGCCGAACCATCTTGCAAACTACGAACCCTAATTTCTTAGCCGAACCAGGAGAGGGACGAACCTTACTCAGCCACCCAGGAAGCGAACCTTGTGATCTTTGCAGCCTTGCCGAACCCTCGGTATTAGGCGAACCCTAGTCGAACACTACGAACCCTCTTCCTACCACGAACCTTGCATGGGAGCCGAACCGTAGCCGAGTCTTATCCTTATCAGCCGAACTATGCAAGGTCACGAACATTTAGGTTCGTTGGGATTAATCCTGTGATGAACCTCAACTATAAATCCAAAAAGATTCGCTAACCTCCACCACGCATGCAACCATTTCGTGTGAACCACCTCAGTCGGATTGTGCATTAGGCAGGCCCAACCGACATGCTACCGGCCCAAACTCTTTGACGTGGACAATTCATTTGATAAGCTCATTTAAACAATATCACATCGGCCCAAATTCAATCGACCCATTTGTTTTGATGCATGCCCATATGATTGAATTAATCCACGTGATCAACTCGGCCCAAAATTAACCTATTTCGGCCCAAGACTAGATCCAATATTCGGTCCGTATCACCCTTTCGGTCCATGTGTGCGTTAACCGGCCCCCCTAACTTCTAAGCCCAACTACACACTAATTAGTTTGATAGGTTATCTGGCCCAATGGATTTTGAATAAATGATAAATGCCTGAATGAACATTGGAAACGATAACAATAAAGGATAAAGACATTTATGGAACGTTAATTTGTTTATTAAGGTGATAACAAGTTTAAAGCAAATTACATAAAGGCTTAAAAGCCTTATACACAAATGATAACTTGTAATTAATGAACAAGTATGGAATCTTTAACAATGAAGAATTGGGGCCGGATAACAAACAAGACTCGCGAGTGTTAGTCAACTTTAGGCCTAACACTTACACGCACAACAAACCCATGCAAACTTATACTTATAAGCTACAACACTATGATATGAATACAGGAGCGTGAACATCAAAACAAGTGCAAACAAAGAGAGCGTGCATTCTTATTCTACTTAGTCAAACACTATGGACACAAGGTGAGTTCATTTGTCCCTTTTCAAACTTATTTGTTTTACTTCGGGACTGAGAAGCATGTTAAACATTTTAAATAAACTATTGAAATGTTATTTAATGCTTTTAAAGTTAAACATGATGCTTACATTGATACTTATACTTGGAAACTTGTACACTTTGAGAAGCTATAAACTTGATGCTTGAACTTTAAACTTGAAGCTTGAAACTATATGTTGGATGCTTATGAAACTATATGCTTAAACGTGAGACTTCATGCTTATGAAACTATATGCTTAAACGTGAGACTTTATGCTTATGAAACTATATGCTTAAACATGAAATTTGATGCTATGCTATGGAATTCATGATGAAACTATACGTGGACGCTTGAAACTATATGCTTGAAACTATTATTTGCGCATGAAACATTATGCATGTGTCTAATCATAGGCTATGTAATTCCTAAACTTCTGCTAGTGCAGAGCTTGTACCTATGTGTTGAGATACATGTAAACTAAACCATAACGAGGCTAAGCTATTACCTATATAAGAGACATGTAATTGCTAAACTTCTGCTAGTGCAAAGCTTTTGTCTGCTTATATGAGGTATGTAATTGCTGGATTAAAACTAAACCATGACGAGGCTAAGCTATTATCAATATAAGAGACATGTAATTGCTAAACTTCTGCTAGTGCAGAGCTTTTGTCTGCTTATATGAGATATGTAATTGCTGGATTGTTTGTGTATGCATGGCTTCTGTCTATGTATGAGATACGTAATTGCTAAACTTCTGCTGGTGCAGAGCTTGTATCTTGTATAGGAGACACGTAATTGCTAGACTAATCTTAACTAATTCATGAGATACGTAATGGCTAAACTTCTGCTAGTGCAGAGCTTGTATCTAGCCATGAGCTACGTAATTGCTAAACTTCTACTATAGCAGAGCTTGCACTCACGCATGAGATTAGGGACAGCTAAACTATGTGCGTGTGAAACTATGATGCTTGTTAAACATACTTTGAAACTAATACTCATGAATGCTATAGACTTGTGAACGTTGAAACAGAAAACAAAAGCTATGATGAGGAATGGGTTGAATGGTAGGTAAAATGCTTAATTATTATTAACAACGGTGTCATATGCGAATTAGTATGTGGTGGGACGACGTCTGGGCGGGTCGTAGGCTCGACTCAGGGGTATGCCCTATATATAAGCATACCGATTTGGATATCACATGTGGAGTTAATAAGATTAAGGTTTTACCGAAAGAGGTTTGTTAAAGCTATTTTAAACTTAAAAACTATATGAACTCACCAACCATTGTGTTGACTTTGTTTTCTTACATGCTTTCTCAGGTGATGAACAGGTTTAAGCTAAGGCTTTTGGATAGCATGCTAGGAGGCCTAGATAGAGGACCTAGTTGATTTTGGAAGCACATATTTTGTTACTCATATGAATCACTTTTGAATGGCTTGTACAGATTAGAAGATAGAAAACCTTTGATTCTTTTGTTAGGTTTACTTAGTTAAATTACGCCCGACAGGGACTTCGATCCAACCCCGCCGGCTCGGGGTGTGACAGATTGGTATCAGAGCTCAAGGTAATAGAGAATAATAGGTCATCTACTAGAACGGTTTGGCCTATACTATAACTTAGGGACCCTCATGTAGAGAACATAAGACTAAAGTTTGCATTGTGTCTTCTACGTTCGATCACTGCACAAACCAAATTCTTTTGGTTATGATTAGAAGGCCGCCCAGAAGACAACCGACTCCGGTACCTACTACATAGACTTCTGCACCACACTCTTATACACCATCACCACCAGATTCACCACCGCCACCTCTTCCCCCTCCGCTAAACCCTCCTCCGAACCGGAATGCGGGTCCAGTTATTGATCCTGCTACTATCGCCTTGGCGACACATCTGAGTACCCAACTGACTAGCCAACTGAAAGATGTCATCCCAGAGATGATAAATTGGATTCAAGGCCATGGCAACAACTCTGGCTATACTACAGGAGAGGCTAGTGGAAACACTAGTCATACTTCAGACTGCTCCTTCAAATCCTTTGTAGGATGCAAACCACCGAGCTTTACTGGAGTAGAAGGAGCCGTTGGACTGATCCAATGGCTGGAGAAGATGGAGAACACTTTGGACATAAGCAGTTTTCCAGAACACCATAAAGTTCGATGTGTAGCTGGTTCATTTAGCAAGTGAGCATTGACATCGTGGAATGCTCAGATCAGGGCGAAAGGAAGAGATGAAGCAATGGCAATGCCCTGGGCAGAATTTAAACTTCTTCTGAGGAATGAGTTCTGTCCGAAACACGAACAACAATAGCTGGAGATTGAGCTCTCGAACCATGAGAAGAAGGGAGCCGATCATATGACTTTTACCAACCGCTATCATGAACCGGCAGCCCTAGTGCTAGAGATGGTGCCAACATTGGAAAAGCTAATTGATCGCTATGTAGCAGGATTACCTTCTTGTATTCAAAGCATTGTTCTGGCTACATATCCTACTACTCTGGAGTCAGCCATCTCTCTTTTAGCTAAACTCACCAAGGTGATGGTGAATTCTAGAGTTCTGAAAGATGACATAGGAAAATCCAAGGAAACCACGACAAAGAAACTAGAGTATCATCAAAAGAAGAAACAGAAGGTCATTAAAAACTATGCGGCTGTTACCCCTTTAAGACATGCACCTGCAGCACTTGACGATCCCTCAACCAGGAACTATGGGGGAGAACATCCCCAGTGCACTCACTGCAAGTATCGTTATCCTCCTACTGCTCAATGTAGGAAATGCACTAATTGTGGTCGGTTTGGCCACTGGGTTACACGATGCCGTTTTGCTGTAAATCAGGCTACCAACACTGCAGCAAGGACACTACCTCCACCACCACCACAGAATCCAGACAACAATAACAAACACATAGGATGCTACAACAGCGGGGAAATGGGTCATTTCTCTCGCGACTGTCCAAAGAGAGTGCAACCCGGAGCACAAGCACCTCGCAGACGTGCTTTTGTTATCCGAGCCAATGCTGCACGCCAAGACCCTAATGTGGTCACTGATACATTTCTTTTACATGAATCTTATGCATCTATAATGTTTGATACTGGTGCAGACCAGAGTTTTATTTCATCTGATTTTGCAAGACAACTTAGTCTTACTGAGGAAGCTTTAGACTCCCCTTACATTATCGAAGTAGCGAACGGAAAGTAAGTTACGGTTAGCACTATACTTAGGAACTGCCCACTTACATTCACTGATCACACATTTCCATCGAGTTGTTGCCGATGGAGTTGGGCAGTTTCGACATCATTGTGGGGATGGATTGGCTATCGCTCAATAGAGTTGAAGTCATCTGTTCCGAAAAGCTACTTTGGATTCCAGTTGCGAATGATCGTGTATTGGAAGTTCGTGGGGATCAAACAAAGTGAAACGTAAAGATCATATCATGCATAAAAGCGCGTAAGTGTCTACAAAAGAAATGAATAGCCTTCTTGGCTCATGTGGTGGAGAAAGAAAAAGACAAGAAAACAATACAAGATGTACTGATAGTGAAGGAATACCCTGAAGTGTTTCCTGAAGATCTACCTGGTTTGCCATCTATGCGACCGGTAGAGTTTCGTATTGATCTAATTCCTAGAGTGACACCTGTTGCTAAATCTCCTTACAGCTTAGCACCTTCGGAGATGCAGGAATTATCTAACCAACTACAGGAACTGCTTGATAAAGGTTTCATCCGACCGAGCTACTCACCTTGGGGAGCTCCGGTTCTGTTCGTGAAAAAGAAGGATGGATCCTTTCGTATGTGCATAGATTACAGGGAGTTAAACAAACTAACCATCAAGAATCGGTATCCACTACCGAGGATTGAGGATTTGTTTGATCAATTGCAAGGAGCTCTGTACTTTTCGAAGATCGATCTGCGTTCTGGATACCATCAACTTAGAGTACAAGACGAAGACATACCAAAGACGGCATTTCGTACCAGATACAGGCATTACGAGTTTATGGTGATGCCTTCTGGTTTGACGAATGCACCCGCGGTTTTCATGGATCTCATGAACAGAGTGTGTAAGCCGTATTTAGATCAATTTGTTATTTTTTTCATTCATGACATATTGATCTATTCAAAAAGCAAAACAGAGCATGAGCAACATCTCAGGACGATCTTGGAACTATTAAAGGAAGAGAAGCTCTATGCCAAATTCTCTAAGTCTGAGTTTTGGTTAAAAGAGGTTCAATTCCTAGGGCACGTTGTTAACAATGAGGGAATACATGTTCATCCTGCCAAGATCGAGGCAATAAAAGATTGGGACACTCCGAAGACCCCTACGGAGATACGTTCTTTTCTAGGCTTAGCAGGCTACTACAAAGTTGACACAGAAAAGCGAACCGTTTATTTGGCAACAAAAGCAAGAAGAAGCCTTTCAGACTTTGAAGCAAAAGCTATGTGATGCTCTGATCTTATCTCTCCTAGACGGTTGTGATGACTTTTTGTGTACTGTGATGCATCCCATCAGGGACTTGGTTGTGTACTTATGCAGCGAGACAAAGTTATTGCTTATGCTTCGAGACAACTAAAGATTAATGAAAAGAATTACACCACTCATGATCTGGAACTGGGAGCTGTGATATTTGCTTTAAAGATCTGGAGACATTACTTATATGGCACCAAGTGTACCATATTTACTGACCACAAGAGTTTGCAACACATATTTGATCAGAAGGAACTCAATATGCGACAGCGACGTTGGGTTGAGCTTCTGAATGATTACGACTGTGTAATCAAATACCATCCGGGCAAGGCAAACATTGTAGCTGATGCTTTGAGTCGGAATGAACGAGTCAAACCTTTGCGCGTTAGAGCAATGGGAATGACTGTGCAGACAAGCTTACACAACAACATTATGCAAGCTGAACGAGAGGCAATTGAACGAGCAAACTTGAAGAAAGAATTGGATTGTGGAGTGGAAAAGCAATTGGAAACGAAACCTGATGGACTTGTTTACTACAAGGATCGAGTATGGATTCCTGCAGTAGATGAGTTAAGGAAACTTATATTGGATGAAGCACACAGGACCAAGTACTCTGTACATCCCGGTGTTGATAAGATGTACCAAGACTTACGGGCATTTTATTGGTGGCTGGGTATGAAGAAAGACATAGCTGAGTACGTTGGTCGATGCCTTACGTTTTCCAAAGTGAAGGCGGAACACCAGAAACCGTCAGGTTTACTGGAACAACCTGAAATTCAACTTTGGAAGTGGAAACAGATAGCTATGGACTTTGTTACTAAGCTACCTCGTACTTCCAGTGGATATGACACTATCTGGGTTATTGTTGATCGATTAACCAAATCTGCTCATTTCTTGCCGATGCGAGAAACTTACACGATGGATAAACTGGCGAAGCTTTACATCAATGAGATAGTGGTACGCCATGGTGTGCCATTGTCTATCATTTCAGATCGTGATAGCAGATTCAAATCAAGGTTCTGGCAATCATTGAAGAAATCTCTGGGGACGCAATTGAACTTGAGTACAGCTTATCATCCACAAACGGATGATCAAAGCGAACGTACTATACAGACCCTAGAGGATATGTTAAGAACTTGTGTCCTAGATTTCGGTGGTATTTGGGATTCCCATTTGCGACTAATCGAGTTCTCATACAACAATAGTTATCACAGCAGCATCAGTTGTGCCCCATTCGAGGCTCATTATGGTCGGAAATGTCGATCACCAATCGGAAGTGGGAGATAATCGAATAACAGGGCCAGAACTTATTCAAGAAACTACAGACAAGATTTCTCAGATACAACAAAGGCTACCAGCAACACGAAGCAGACAAAAGAACTATACCGACAAACGGCGCAAGCCGTTGGAATTCCAAGTGGGAGACCGTGTCATGTTAAAGGTTTCCCCATGGAAAGGTGTAGTCCGTTTTGCAAAGAAAGGAAAACTAACACCACGATACATGGGACCGTTCGAGATCATCGAACGTATTGGTCCTGTGGCGTACAGATTAAGCTTACCGGATGAACTTAGTGGTGTACATGACGTGTTTCACGTCTCAAACTTGAAGAAATATCTTGCTGATGAAACTCTTATCATACCGGTTGAAGAAATTCAATTGGATGAACACTTACGTTTTGTTGAAGAACCTTTGGAGATTATGGATCGCAAGGTTAAGAAACTGAGGCGAAGCCGTATTCCGATTGTTAAGGTTCGATGGAACTCAAGGCGCGGACCCGAGTTTACTTGGGAACGTGGAGATCACATGAAGAACAAGTATCCCCAACTCTTTAGAGAGGAAGCCGTACCGAATAACGAGTCTTAAATTTCGGGATGAAATTTCTCTAACAAGGGGTGACTGTAACATCAGTGCCGGACACGTGCCGGAACAGTGATCGCAACAGTAAATCGTACAGTAACTCAGGTACACATTACGTGAAACTATGCTTATGTTGTTGATACATTATGCTTTACACTATACTATTATACGATTGTCTGAAATCTGACTAAAACCTTAGGGTTTAACAGTCAGAAACATGTCAGACAACACAATATGGAAACACAGATACTTGATTTGATACTATCGTGTATAAACGTATGTGAGGTTAAACAAAACAAAACCATAACGATTGTTATTACGGAATGCTAAACCGACGAGTTATTCGTATAGATGACGATCTGTACGAATGATTCTGAGGGTTTAACTTTCTGAAATAATGATTGAACAGTAGAGAACAAGAATCAGAAATCCAAACCATCGCCGTGTTCTGACGAAACAATAACGAACATGAAAACGATCCGAACGATAATAATTTTAAGGAAATATAATATTTCCTATTTTACAATTTTGAAACTCATCATAAATAAAATTAAACAAAACTATTCTATTAATTCGCGAACAAATAAACGAAACGTGTAAAAATAATATAAATTGATAAATATTTTAATACAACGATATTTAAAATAATTTCTAATGATAAACTTATCCTAAGCATCCTAAAATAATTCTTTTACTTACGTTACGAAAAATACGCGTAACGAACAGGAAACACGACGAAAATGAGAACCAGGCAACCGCAACGAACCCGGATACCCTCGGGGTATTTAAACACCAAATGCTAGCATTTATTTCATTTCTCACAAACCCTCTCTCTCTCTAACTCTTAAACCCGTCACTTTCTCTCTTTAGAAAACCACCACCATTGTTAAACTTCAAAGCTTCATATCTTCTTCATTTCACAACGAAATTCGGCGATTCTTGGACCTAAACGACCATCTTGAAGCCCTCTATACGAAAGTACAACTGATCGGTGGATTTGTCCAGCTGATTTCGAGGTATGATCAAGAGAACATCACGAAAATTAGGGTTTTCTGGCACCTTAGTCGACCACTTCATCAATCAGTTTTAAACCATACATAGCCCGACCTAATGATGTTGCAAGCCATCTGCAGTACAACATGAACCTTAGAAATGAGTAGGGATTTCCAGGTTCAGTGAAAATGGTGATGAAGGAGGCATGCAGGTTCGTTAGCCGAACCTTCGACCTTAAACTCACATGGTCGAACCTTCCTTGCGTCATCTACCACCGAACCTCGCGCTATCCAGCCGAACCCAAGTGCCATCACCGAGCCTTCATCGTTCCCAAACCTCCATGCAACGAACCTCGGTGCCTTTGCCGAACCCATGGGGGGGGGTCTCACGAACCAACTACTCATCGCCGAACCATCTTGCAAACAACGAACCCTAATTTCTTAGCCGAACCATGAGAGGGATGAACCTTACTCAGCCACCCAGGAAGCGAACCTTGTGATCTTTTCAGCCTTGCCGAACACTCGGTATTAGGCGAACCCTATTCGAACACCACGAACCCTCTTCCTACCACGAACCTTGCATGGGAGCCGAACTCTAGCCGAGTCTTATCCTTATCAGCCGAACTATGCAAGGTCACGAAGCTCAACTATAAATCCAAAAAGCTTCGCTGACTTCAACCACGCATGCAACCATTTCGTGTGAACCACCTCAGTCAGATTGTGCATTAGGCAGGCCCAACCGACATGCTACCGGCCCAAACTCTTTGACGTGGACAATTCATTTGATAAGCCCATTTAAACCATATCACATCGGCCCAAATTCAATCGATCCATTTGTTTTGATGCAGGACCATATGATTGAATTAATCCACGTGATCAAATCGGCCCAGAATTAACCTATTTCGGCCCAAGACTAGACCCAATATTCGGTCCGTATCACCCTTTCGGTCCATGTGTGTGTTAACCGGCCCACTAACTTCTAGGCCCAACTACACATTAATTAGTTTGATAGGTTATCCGGCCCAATGGATTTTGAATAAATGATAAACGCTTGAATGAACATTGGAAACGATAACAATAAAGGATAACGACATTTATGGAACGTTAATTTGTTTAGTAAGGTGATGACAAGTTTAAAGCAAATTACATAAAGGCTTAAAAGCCTTATACGCAAATGATAACTTGTAATTAATGAACAAGTATGGAATCTTTAACAATGAAGAATTGGGGCCGGATAACAAACAAGACTCGCGAGTGTTAGTCAACTTTAGGACTAACACTTACACGCACAAAAAACCCATGCAAACTTATACTTATAAGCTACAACACTATGAAATCAATACAGGAGCGTGAACATCAATACAAGTGCAAACAAAGAGAGCGTGCATTCTTATTCTACTTAGTCAAACACTACGGACACAAGGGGAGTTCATTTGTCCCTTTTCAAACTTATTTGTTTTACTTCGGGACTGAGAAGCATGTTAAAAATTTAAAATAAACTATTGAAATGTTATTTAATGGTTTTAAAGTTAAACATGATGCTTACATTGATACTTATACTTGGAAACAAGTGCACTTTGAGAAGCTATAAACTTGATGCTTGAACTTTAAACTTGAAGCTTGAAACTATATGGTGGATGCTTAAGAAACTATATGCTTATACATGAGACTTCATGCTTATGAAACTATATGCTTAAACGTGAGACTTTATGCTTATGAAACTATATGCTTAAACATGAGACTTGATGCTATGCTATGGAATTCATGATGAAACTATACATGGACGCTTGAAACTATATGCTTGAAACTATTATTTGCGCATGAAACATTATGCATGTATCTAATCATAGGCTACGTAATTGCTATACTTCTTCTAGTGCAGAGCTTGTACCTATGTATTGAGATACATGTAAACTAAACCATAACGAGGCTAAGCTATTACCTATATAAGAGACATTTAATTGCTCAACTTCTGCTAGTGCAGAGCTTTTGTCTGCTTATATGAGGTATGTAATTGTTGGATTAAAACTAAACCATGATGAGGCTAAGCTATTATCTATATAAGAGACATGTAATTGCTAAACCTCTGCTAGTGCAGAGCTTTTGTCTGCTTATATGAGATATGTAATTGCTGGATTGTTTGTGTATGCATGGCTTGTGTCTATGTATGAGATACGTAATTGCTAAACTTCTGCTGGTGTAGAGCTTGTATCTTGTATAGGAGACACGTAATTGCTAGACTAAGCTTAACTAGTTCATGAGATACGTAATGGCTAAACTTCTGCTGGTGCAGAGCTTGTATCTAGCCATGAGCTACATAATTGCTAAACTTCTACTATAGCAGAGCTTGCACTCACGCATGAGATTAGGGACAGCTAAACTATGTGCGTGTGAAACTATGATGCTTGTTAAACATACTTTGAAACTAATACTCATGAATGCTATAGACTTGTAAACGTTGAAACAGAAAACAAAAGCTATGATGAGGAATGGGTTGAGTGGTAGGTAAAATGCTTAATTATTTTTAACAACGATGTCATATGCGAATTAGTATGTGGTGGGACGGCGTGTAGGCGGGTCGTAGGCTTGACTCAGGGGTATGCCCTATATATAGGCATACCGATTTGGATATCACATGTGGAGTTAATAAGATTATGGTTTTACCGAAAGAGGTTTGTTAAAGCTATTTTAAACTTAAAAACTATATGAACTCACCAACCATTGTGTTGACATTGTTTTCTTACATGTTTTCTCAGGTGATGAACAGGTTTAAGCTAAGGCTTTTGGATTGCATGCTAGGCGGCCTAGATAGAGGACCTAGTTGATTTTGGAAGCACATATTTTGTTACTCATATGAATCACTTTTGAATGTCTAGTATAGATTAGAAGATAGAAAACCTTTCTTCTTTTGTTAGGTTTACTTAGTTAAATTACTGAACATTGATATTGTAATTTAACTTTGTATTCCTAGTTAATGATTGATTGTGCTTTAGTTATTCCTAACATTGATGCTATGTAAACAATCTGATCATCATGATTATCACTCACGATATCGCGCCCCGAGAACCTTCCGCCCGACGGGGACTTCGATCCAACCCCGCCGGCTCTAGGGGGTGTGACAATCATGATGCTGGAATTAGTTACAAAGACGTGGCAGTTCAATTTCAAACAATTGCTCGAATGTGTTATACTTTAGGCATACATTCTGGATGTAACTGGGAAGATGTTGATTATTTATATGTAGAGTTGATGAAGATACAAAAGGAGATGGATGAGAGAGATGACAAGCTGGAAGCTGATAGATTATCTAAGATTCCAAGATCTGTTATTATTCGTGCTTCTGATAATGTGTGTAGAGAGAAAAGCAGAGATAAAGCTGAAGATTGAAGATTTTGAAAGCAACTATTAAGCGGGAGTTTGTTAGTACATATTTGTAATAGGTTTCTTGTCAAAACTTGTAAATTATAGAATGTTAGAGTGTCACAACCCAACCAGGGGGCTTGACTAACGATTGATTCAAAACACAAAGTAGCGGAAGACAAAATAAATAATTTACAATTCAACCAAAGGTTTAGTCTAATTATCTAATTTGTTTACAACAAATCTAATGACATGATTTAACTGGTGGGAGATTTTCTAGAGTTATTGGGTCTATCCAGGCATCAGCACACTTTATAAATCTTTAAGCCAAGTTCTTGTTTTCCATGTAGTGTTCTTGTTCAAGCAACCCTGTATCTCAGCCATACCTGTTTCTAATTACCTGAAAGTCATGCTAAAATACGTCAACTATAAAGTTGGTGACCTCATGAGTTTTAGTTTATAGACACAATAATAAATAGCATGTGATAATTCAACAACAATACAACCAACCATGTGCCATGCCGAGCGTTTGCCTCTTATAATTCTAGCCCGTAACATGACATTTTAATCTACTTCCCATTCCGAGACCCGTTCCTGTCCTCGGTGTAAATGTGTCATGATGAATATATGCCATAACGGTTGACATTAACCTCAGTGGGGTTTCAACCCTATTTTTATAAGGCCACCCTTTCGGGCCACTGTGCATGGGGCATTCCCCAAGTAGTACTACCCATATACCCATCGGCTCTCCTCCGGAGTTAATGGTTGTAAATTATGTTTCATGTCTAGGGGAAGCAATTACATTTGAAACGGACGTTCATTATCGCATAAATATAAGCTTAATAAATAGCTTTTGGAGCATGCTTTCAGTATCCCAAAACAGTAAAAGGAAAAGGGATCACATGAACTCACCTGGTTGCTTTAACTAGTTCCTTTTGTTCATGTACAAACATGTCATTGTGCCATTATGCAGGAATTGCTATGTTCCCAAAGTTATCATCAAAGCAAGTTCCTATTTGTATTCATCTATACATGTATAAGTTGTAGATTTCATACTTTATGGTTGTGTACTGTGGTTGAGCTCTTTGGGTTAATGTGTTTACTAGTTTAAAGTTTCATTATATTACCATACATAACAAAGTCTTACCTTATATTGTACGTATAAATGTATGAGCAAATGTTGGTATTATTTGATGTTTAGTATAGCTACTAGTATGCTACTTATGTGACTAGTATGTTTATGTTCTTCTAAAGCTAATTGAATTTTATTGTGACTAATGGTCTTATATTTTAAAGTTGGGTCACCTTGTTTGTGAGTTTGAGAGACAAACAATATAAAATTGTTTAAGTGTATTACTAGTCATGGTGTCTTACTAATAATATAAATTTATGTAATGCATAAGGTGTCACACCCCGAGCCGGCAGGGTAGGATCGGATTCCCCGTCAGGCGGAAGGTTCTCGGGGCGCGATATCGTGAGTGATAATGGTGATGATCAGATTGTTTAGATTGCACATGATATAAATGAGAAATGCTAAATAGAATAGAATTACAAAGTTAAATTACATCAGTATCGTTTATAATTTAACAATGTAAATCTACCATTAACATCTTAAATTTTCTATCTTGTATCTACACAAGATATACAAAATATAATGTATAATGATGTTCCCAAAAGTATGCAGGTAAAAAAATACAAACTCTTCTATATGAATTCCTAGTCCAAAAGCAATAACTTGTTAATTGACCTGTTCATCACCTGAGAAGTCATGCAAAAAGATCAAGTCAACACATGGTTGGTGAGTTCATATAGTTTAGTATTTGAAAAGTAGTTTTGTAACCCTTTTTCGGTAAAAACCCTAACCTCATTAACTTCACCTGTAATATCCAGTTCAGTATGCTTATGTATAGGGCATACGATAGGGTCGAGCCTACAACCCGCCCAGACGCTATCCCACCACATACTAAACCACATAGGACATTGTTGTTAATGATAATTAGGCATTTTTACCTATCCTTCATTTACATCACACCATAGTTCTTCCTATACATAGCACGTTTGTTAAAATCTCAGGTAGCAACCTTAATCTCATTAACACCACCTACAATATCCAATTCAGTATGCTTATATATAGAGCATATGTAGGGTCAAATTTACCGCCCGCCCAGCCAACATCCCACCACATACTAAATCACATATGGCATTGCTGTGAATGATAATTAAGCATTTTACCCCCATCAATAACTCACTTAGTTCTTCAGTTCTTTGTTCCTATAAATACAAAAGCTTGGGATCTCTATGGATTCCTTAAGTTCATCATACAATCATGAAGAACACATCATTTGTAGAAACAGTTCAATAAATGCTTAGTTAAATAAATAAATAAACATTTAATAAAATCTAAGACCTAATGATTGGGCCTTGGTCAACTCGAGTAGACTAGTATAGCAATCAAGGTTCTTAGTAGTAAAGAAGATCTGTAAACCTCATCAAAAATGTGACCTATAATCAATCAGTCTAGCTAGGACTTCTTTTGATATATAGGCTTTTATAGTTCTTTAGACCGTCCATAGTTTCGTATAGTTCTTTAGTTCTTTGGCACATGTTATCTTTGAGCATTTCCCAAATGTTCCTCAAAACAATTAGGGAATACTGTAATATCATCAAACATGTGTCTCATATTCGATCAGTCTAGCTAGGACATCTTTCAAACCTGAGAATGGAACATGCTATCTTTGATATTTCCCCGTTAGACCCTTGAAATAGTCTTTGTACTTAGTTCTTTGAAATAGATCGTTAGTTCTTTGACAACACAACATTGAATAGTTCTTCGAAATAGATCGTTAGTTCTTTGAAAAAGGCCTTTGAAAATAATTCTTTGTTTTAGATCTTTAGTTCTTTGAAAATAGTTCTTTGATTTGAAACAATTATCTATTCATAATGAATAAACAACTTACTTTGAATTCCTGTATATTGTATACCTAAACAGAATCTAGGATAACAATTATACATATGAACATATGTTAAGTAAAAGCATTTAAGTAAATATAATCTTACGAAAATAATTTACGCATGCTTCTCAGCCCCGCGTTTCAAAACAAAAATGTTTAGAGAAGGGTTAATGAACTCACCTGTGTTGCTCCGTAATAGAAGTATCACAAAATGCGTGCTCTCTGTTTGTAGGTTATGTTTCTTCAGTTCCTGAGTTGTTTTAAGAAAATTCCTATACAATAAGTATTTACAACAGACGCAACTAGGGTTTGGTCTCGGTGTGCAACTAAATGTCCTATGTACTAATGTGTTTTCTAATATTTAATCTAACTTATTACCCGTTAGCAATCCGTACCCCACGATTACTCATAGCAAGTCTTTAATTAAAACATTTTAAAGTTATTTCATTTTAGGTTAAATATTTAGAAACATCATTTATTATAATTTGATAAAGTTTATAAATCATTTCTTTTATTGAGAACATGATTAATTAAAAGGTGAGTATAAGTACGACGTTGAGCTTAAGTTAAGCCCATTGTGCCAACCTTGGGCCCATTACTCGACTTTGATCTTGAAACGATTTCTTGTTAGTTCTTTGATTAACTAAGCCTTTATGGTTTAGATAAACCATTTAGGTTAGCCACGTGTCTTTATAGATTTCCGATGATTTAGGTGTTAACATTTAAGTCGACCCCATAACCCTTAGGTTCTTGTTTTGATCCGTATGATTCCTCAAGTATGTGTAACCCATACAATTTTAGTGTCCATGATTAGGTTATCATATGGGTTATGGAAATCCTTGGCAATGATAGTCCTACTTGATGTTTTCTTTAAAGAGTTTATGCATATTTGTCCCAACCCAAGATTATATTTTTCTTGTCAATTAGAAAAGGGGACTTAATTCCTCATTTTCTAATGATCCTATATATACTCCTTTCTTGTTAAGCTCTACTTTTGATCAATTGAGTCATGCAAGGTTGCTTGTATTGAAAGGAAAATCCTACTACCTTCCCATGCACACACACAAGGTGTTATCCCATGCATGCAAACTCAAAATCCTTGCTCGTAGCCATGTACTAACCCACCCGTACTCAACCGAATAGAGTTTATCCGAATGCATGGCGAATGACAATTGGGCCGAAGGAGGCATATGGGATGACAGAATGGAATTGCGCCGACTGGGTGGTGGTCGAATGAAGGCACCCGATCGTGTGGGATATAGCCGAATGAGTTGGGTTGGCCGCATGGAGCTTGGCCGAAGCAGAATTTGATTCGGGTGAATGGGGATGAACCAGAAAGAAGTGGGGCGACTGATCACTGTTGAATGATGCCTGGTTTGGCGAATAAGGGCCAACCGACTAAGCCTAGACATTCGGCCGAATATGGCCAGAAGGTGTTCATTCGCTGAACTGATAGGGTGGCCATTCGGGGGTTCAAAAAACTCGACCATGGTGGTTCTACCTTCGATCTAAGGGCAACCCTTTGGTGACAATACGTTCTTAACTGATCCTAGTCTAGTTTCGTGCAAAACCTAGGGTTTGAGAGAGGGAGAAACCCGACTTTAAAGGGGTGCGAATTTTAGGGTTTAGAAACCTGAAAACCGAGTTAAATCCTTGGATTTAACTCAAATCCGGCGGATGAAATCTTAGATCTGTTGTACTTCTGTGATCTACAAGTGATGGTGGTCATTTAGACACCAAGATAGGTCGATTTCGTGGAGAAATGGGTGAGAAATCTTAGAGAGAAGGTTGAGAGAGATTTTAGAGAGAGAAAGCTCCGAAATTTGAGTGTGAGGGCTGGTTGGTGGTGGTGGTTGAGGCCTTGAATGCCTCATTAAATGGCTTCAAATAAACCGGGTTCATTCAGGTTCGTTCGGTTTTGCTCGGTTTCGCGCGGAAAGTCGGTTTCTCGTCGTTTTCGTAACGAAACGACTCGGTTTTAAAATAAAATTTATAAAATTATTTTAGGTGGTTATTCCAAGTAAATTAACTAGATATCTTTTATTTATTTTAAATTTTTCAGAATAATTAATTTACGGTTTAAAATTGAATTGTACGGTCGTCGCGCGTATTCGTTCGAATCGTCACCCGAACAAACACAGCGATAACTATACTTTTCAATATTGTTTTATAATTATTGGATATCATTCAGAACGTTAAACCTTCAGATTTATTCGTACAGATCGTCACCTTTACGAATAATCTGTCGGTTCAGCATTCACATAACGACATCCGTTGTTATTTCGTTCTGTGAGTCCTCACATACGTTTATACATATTAGAATCCTAAAAATTAGTCACATGATGGTTCTGTATTGCCAGATAATCATCTGACTCAAGAACCATAGTTCTGAACTTTGTTTCCGTTAAATGTTTCTAAACTTGCTGTTTGACAACACAAATTGATAATGATATATGATATGAACATGCCATGAAATGAATTATGTATTGTTTGTACCTGATTACTGTTCAAGTTACTGTAGAGATCATTGTTCCGGTGACGTTTCCGACACTGATGTTACAGTCTCCCCTTGTTAGAGAAATTTCGTCCCGAAATTTAAGAATTGCTATCAGATACGGCTTCCTCTGTAAACAGTTGGGGATACTTTGACTTCATGTGATCTTCACGTTCCCAAGTAAAATCAGGTCCGCGCTTTGAGTTCCAACGAACCTTTACAATCGGAATACGGCTTCGCCTCAGTTGCTTAACCTTGCGATCCATAATCTCTAAAGGTTCTTCAATAAAATGTAATTGTTCGTCCACTTGAATTTCATCAATCGGTATGATGAGTGACTCATCAGCAAGATATTTCTTTAAGTTTGAGACATGAAACACATCATGCACACCACTGAGTTCATCCGGTAATCTCAGTCAATACGCCTGTGAATGAGATAAAGCACTCACAAAAACACAACTTGATTTCAAAATTTCAACATTTTGATCTGTAAAAATGAATGTCAGTTATGAAGACATGTCTGGTTGATTCAGGATTCAGATAAGTCAGACATCTGAACCTACAAATGATAACCTAAACTGAATTTGAAAATAGAAAATCTTTTTGTAATTTTCTGAAACAAATTACAACTGCACAACTAGCACCTATAAACAAAGAAACACATATTTTTGTGAGAGATCTATTGAAAAACTAGTACATACATCTAATCAAATCAAATCGGCATTAATGGATGTTTCATTTCAGACACTTTTGACTTGTGATATGATTACTGATATATCTGTCCATTTTAAGCTTTTCAGTACAAAATTTATTAAACTCATTTGATGATCACTTATGTTTTCTGACTGATTTACCCATTTTATCTATTCAGCAAAGATTAAAATCAGTTTATAAGTCATCTCCACATATCTTAATACCCAGCACCATAAATTCCATAAGATTCCAATTTATTTTCTTTTTATATTTTCTTTTTGATTGTCTCTCATGACCAACACATTCTCATGGACAGCTTCAACTAGGTTTGTCCCAGTAATATAGCATGTATACAGACCTGTGTTGACATGATTGACTTGTTCTATCCAAATGGATGGCTTCAACTAGGTTCGTCCTAGTAGTAGTATGCACGTGTATGTAATCGAACTTATTTATTTTGTATTTTTCACAAGCTTAATACCAGCTTGTTTTCTTTTATTTTATTTTGATTCAATCATTCTCATCTGAATGGATGGCTTCAGCTAGGTTCGTCCTAGCAATATGGCACGTGTACAGACTTTGAATTCATGAATCATTGGAAACCTTATTGGATCTCATGATAACAGGTGTATGCCTGATTTGAGTCATAAACTATTTCTCACTTAGCTGACTTTCTAAAACAGATCCCACAAATCAGATTTTCTTTGTTTTCACAAATTTGTCTATTCATCTTGTAAAGTCAACCTATCTGTACATCAACTCACACTTGTCATATGCCTTTCATTTATACATTAACCAAAGCTTTTAGGACATGATAGATTAATGTATTACTTTCTCAAGGAAGACCTTCTCATTTTTTACTTTTTCAACTGTTTTCGTATTTTTAAAATTTTTCAGATGTTTTTGTTTAAGATAAGGAAATAGACAAGAGAGAACTAAAAGAAATAAATAGATAAATCAAAACAAAACTATCTAAGAAAGTCAATGATCATTTGTTAGATTCAGATGAAGGTAGGACTTCCTTTTTGGAAAACACCATTAGCCGATAACAGATATAAGAATCTGGATTTATCAAAAGCTTTGTGAAAAGATCGGCTTTCTGGTGTCGGTGTGAATTTTAGCAACATCGATTAGTTTCTTTTCAAAACAATCACGTATGAAGTGATATTTAATGTCGATGTGTTTTGTTACCGACAACTATGCAGCAGTATTATCAGCATATATAGGAATGTTAGAAAAATGTAACCCATAGTCCCTGAGTTGCTGTTGGATCCAGATGATCTGAGAACAGCAACTAGCAGCAGCAATATATTCAGCTTCATAGGTTGGAAGTAGACACCGACGTCTGCTTCTTGCACTGCCAGGTAACTAAGCGAGTTCCAAAGAATTGACATCCCGCAGACATTGACTTGTAATCTCTCTGCATCCACCATAATCTGAATCACTGTATGCAGTAAGATCAAAATTATCATTTAGGGACCATAAGCCAGATCTGTTGTACCCTTCAGATAACGCATAATCCGTTCACAGCAATCAGATGT
>SZYD01000998.1:0-57468 GCA_009363875.1 Mikania micrantha | reverse complement strand
TTATAAACCTTATGGACTCACCAACCATTGGTTGACATTGTTTTCTTACATGCATTCTCAAGTGAAGAACAGGTATAAGCTAAGGCTTCAGGATTGCATACTAGGCGCCCAGATAGAGGACCTAGTAGACTTTTGGAAGCACATCTTTTGTTGATGATACACATTACTTTTGATATCTTGTACATATACAAGATATAAACATTTGATTTTTTTGTTAGGTTCACTTAGTAAATTGCTGAACTTTGATATTGTAATTTAACTTTGTAATCCTAGTTATCATTTGATTGTGCTTTAGTTATTCTTAAACATTGATCCTATGTAAACAATCTGATCATCTAGATTATCACCCACGATATCACGCCCGGGAACCTTCCGCCCGACGGGGACTCCGATCCAACCCCGCCGGCTCGAGGTGTGACAGATTGGTATAAGAGCTCAAGGTTATAGAGAATAATAGGTCATCTACTTAAACGGTTTGGCCTAGACTATAACTTAGGGACCCTCATGTAGAGAACTTAAGACATAAGCTTTGTATTATGTTTTCTGCATTCGATCACTGCACTAACCAAATACTTTTAGTTATGATCAGAATGCCGCCGAGAAAACAACCGACTCCGCAAGTCTCTGCACCACACTCTTCAACTCCTACCCCACCTGATTCACCACCGCCACCGCCACCGCCACCTCCTCCACACTCTCCACCACCAGGTTCAAGCACTGCTCAGACATTAGATATGCTACTATCGCTTTGGGGACACTGCTGAGCACCAACTGACAAGCCAACTAAAAGATGTCATCCCAGAGATGATAAATCAGATTCAGGGACATGGTAACACCTCTGCCCATACCACCGGAGAGGCTAGTGGAAACACTGGTCATACTTCTGACTGCTCCTACAAATCCTTTGTAAGATGCAAACCCCCAGGCTTACTAGCAAAGGGAAGAGATGAGGCAATGTGTCGATAACTTGGGCAGAATTTAAGCTTCTTCTGAGGAATGAGTTTTGCCCGAAACATGAACTGCAACAACTGGAGATTGAGCTCTCGAAATCATGAGATAAGGGAGCTGATCATATGACTTTTACCAATCGCTATCATGAACTGGAGCACTGGTGCCAGAGATGGTGCCAATCTGAAGAAGCTAATTGATCGCTATGTAGCAGGATTACCTTCATGTATACAAAGGCGTGTACTGGCTTCATATCCTGCTACTTTGGAGTCAGCCATCTCCCTTTCAGCTAAGCTTACCAAGGTAATGGTAAAGTCAGGAGTTTTTAAAAAAGATGATGCTGGGAAAAGCCAAGGGAACAACATTAAAGAAACCCGAGTACCACCAGAAGAAGAAACAAAAGGTCGTTAAAAACTATGCGGCCGTCACCCCTATGCGGCCGTCACCCCTATGCGCAGTCACCTGCAGCACCTGTCAATCCTGCTACTAGGGGCTTGGGGGAGAACACCCTCAGTACACTCACTGCAAGTATCATCACCTCCTACTGCTCAATGCAGGAGGAAGTGCACTAATTGTGGTCGGTTTGGTCATGGGTTACCAAATCCGTGTTGCTGTAAATCAGGCAACGAACACTGCAGCAAGTGTCACAGTTGCGTACGAAGAATTTGGCATTAATGACGTGAGCACATTTGGTCGTGCTTGAAATCCACGAGGATTTAGTAACTTTTGTTATGGGGATTGATAGTATGTGAAAAATGATGAACGTGGGCGTAAACCGTGCGCAAAAACGGAGTTCGTATGCTCCCGGAATCGCGAAAAGAAGTTTAAAATCAAAATGGTGACGCAGATGACGTGGGGCGGTACGCCCCACCCCAGCCTCCAGTTGGGGCGATGCGCCCCAGACACTATGTCGGCAAAAATATGTTTAAAACGATCAGAACGCATGGGAAGGCTCAAAACTCATTTCTTTCGACCCCTCTTGACCTCCAGACGAAATAAACTCATTTCTAAGCTATCAAACTCCATATTAAAGCCATTTGAAGTCATAATCTCACCAAGGATTGTTTTTCAAGCCCTGATCGCTGTTTTAACGCAGAAATTCGTCAGATCAGGTAACGGTTCGTTTTAACCTTCTAGTTTGATTTTGATTGATTAGATCTTGATTTTGAACGTAATGAGATATTGGATTGTGATTATTGCCTTACACATAATTGACCCACATTTATCATTTGTAGGCCCAATGGTATCATAAATAGTCCAGTGGGTTATCCGGCCCACGATTAACAACAAAGGATGAAACAAATGTTAAAATATTCTTTAGTAGTGAAGATAGTGATAAACCGTTTATGAAAAAGCATGAAAATACTTAAAGTTAGAGTTGAAGGTTTTGAATTTTAAACAAAACTCTAAGTTGGGAAATCTTAAACCATAAAAAGGGAAATCAATGTTATGTTATGTAATATGACAATTTGGGCCGGATAACAAACCAGACTCGCGGGGTGTTAGTTAACTTTAGGACTAACGCTTACACGCGCACTAATCATTACAAACAAATACTTATAAACTACAACATCTTGAAATTAGTAAAGGATTGTGAACATTACACAAAGGACAAACAAAGAGCGAGCGTATTCTTGTTTTACATGGTCAACTACCAAGGACACAAGGTGAGTTCATTTGTCCCTTTTCAACTTATTTGTTTTACTTCGGACTGAGAAGCATGTTAAACATTTTCATAAAATTATTGAAAGGTTGTTTAATGCTTTAAACTTAAACTTGATACTTATGTTGAAACCTATGTTGTAACCTAGTATACTTTGAAAGGCAATAGACTTGAAACTTATACATTAAACTTGTAGCTTGAAACCATATGTTGGATACTTATGAGACTTGATGCTTATACTTGTGAAATTTATTATAATTTAACATGAGACTTGATGCAACTTATGGATTCATGATGAAACAACGCGTGAACACTTGAAACTTTATGCTTGAAACTACCACTTGCGCATGAAACATGGTACATGTATCTAGTCATAGGCTACGTAATTGCTAAACGACTGGTAGTCCAGAGCTTGTACCTATGGATTGAGATATATGTGAAACGTAAACGTAACGAGACTAAGCTATTACCTATATAAGAGACATTTAATTGCTAAACTACTGGTAGTCCAGAGATTTTGGTCTGCTATATAAGGTATGTAATTACTAAACATAAACATAACGATGCTAAGATATTATCTATATAAGAGACATGTAATTGCTAAACTACTGGTAGTCCAGAGCTTTTGGTCTGCTTATATGAGGTATGTAATTGCTAAAACATAAACATAACCATGCCTAAGCTATTATCTATATAAGAGACATGTAATTGCTAAACTACTGGTAATCCAGAGCTTTTGTCGGCTTATATGAGATATTAATTGCTGGATTACTTGTGCATGCATGGCTTGTGTCTTGTATGAGATACGTAATTGCTAAACGACTGCTAGTGAGAGCTTGTATCTTGTATAGGAGACATGTAATTGCTAGACTAAGCTTAACTAATCTGTGAGCTACGTAATTGCTAAACGACTGCTAGTGCAGAGCTTGTACTCACGCATGAGATTACGGACAGCTAAACTATATGCGTGTGAAACTTGATGCTTGATAAACATACTTTGAAACTAACACTTGTGAACAATATAGACTTGTAAACTTTGAAATAGTGAACAAAAGCTTTGATGAAGAATGGGTTGATTGGTAGTTAAAATGCTTAACTATTATTAACAACAGTGTCTTATCTAGATTAGTATGTGGTGGGATGTTGGCTAGGGCTTGTCCCTTACATATGCCCTATATATAAGCATACCGATTTGGATATTACATGTGGAGTTAATAAGGTTAAGGTTTTACCAAAGGAGGTTTGTTAAAACTATTTTAAACTTATAAACCTTATGGACTCACCAACCATTGTGTTGACATTGTTTTCTTACATGCATTCTCAGGTGAAGAACAGGTATAAGCTAAGGCTTCAGGATTTGCATACTAGGCTGCCCAGATAGAGGACCTAGTAGACTTTTGGGAAGCACATCTTTTGTTGATGATACACATTACTTTTGATATCTTGTACATATACAAGATATAAACATTTGATTCTTTTGTTAGGTTCACTTAGTTAAATTGCTGAACTTTGATATTGTAATTTAACTTTGTAATCCTAGTTATCATTTGATTGTGCTTTAGTTATTCTTAAACATTGATCCTATGTAAACAATCTGATCATCTAGATTATCACCCACGATATCACGCCCCGGGAACCTTCCGCCCGACGGGGACTCCGATCCAACCCCGCCGGCTCGAGGTGTGACAGATTGGTATAAGAGCTCAAGGTTATAGAGAATAATAGGTCATCTACTTAAACGGTTTGGCCTAGACTATAACTTAGGGACCCTCATGTAGAGAACTTAAGACATAAGCTTGTATTATGTTTTCTGCATTCGATCACTGCACTAACCAAATACTTTTAGTTATGATCAGAATGCCGCCGAGAAAACAACCGACTCCGCAAGTCTCTGCACCACACTCTTCGACTCCTACCCCACCTGATTCACCACCGCCACCGCCACCGCCACCTCCTCCACACTCTCCACCACCAGGTTCAAGCACTGCTCAGACATTAGATCCTGCTACTATCGCTTTGGCGACACTGCTGAGCACCCAACTGACAAGCCAACTAAAAGATGTCATCCCAGAGATGATAAATCAGATTCAGGGACATGGTAACACCTCTGCCCATACCACCAGAGAGGCTAGTGGAAACACTGGTCATACTTCTGACTGCTCCTACAAATCCTTTGTAAGATGCAAACCCCCAGGCTTTACTAGCAAAGGGAAGAGATGAGGCAATGTCGATAACTTGGGCAGAATTTAAGCTTGTTCTGAGGAATGAGTTTTGCCCGAAACATGAACTGCAACAACTGGAGATTGAGCTCTCGAATCATGAGATGAAGGGAGCTGATCATATGACTTTTACCAATCGCTATCATGAACTGGTAGCACTGGTGCCAGAGATGGTGCCAATCTTGAAGAAGCTAATTGATCGCTATGTAGCAGGATTACCTTCATGTATACAAAGCGTTGTACTGGCTTCATATCCTGCTACTTTGGAGTCAGCCATCTCCCTTTCAGCTAAGCTTACCAAGGTAATGGTAAAGTCAGGAGTTTTAAAAGATGATGCTGGAAAAGCCAAGGGAACAACATTAAAGAAACCCGAGTACCACCAGAAGAAGAAACAAAAGGTCATTAAAAACTATGCGGCCGTCACCCCTATGCGGCCGTCACCCCTATGCGACAGTCACCTGCAGCACCTGTCAATCCTGCTACTAGGGGCTTTGGGGGAGAACACCCTCAGTACACTCACTGCAAGTATCATCATCCTCCTACTGCTCAATGCAGGAAGTGCACTAATTGTGGTCGGTTTGGTCACTGGGTTACCAAATGCCGTGTTGCTGTAAATCAGGCAACGAACACTGCAGCAAGTGTCACAGTTGCGTACGAAGAATTTGGCATTAATGACGTGAGCACATTTGTTCGTGCTTGAAATCCACGAGGATTTAGTAACTTTTGTTATTGGGGATTGATAGTATGTGAAAAATGATGAACGTGGGCGAAAACCGTGCGCAAAACGGAGTTCGTATGCTCCCGGAATCGCGAAGAGAAGTTTAAAATCAAAATGGTGACGCAGATGACGTGGGGCGGTACGCCCCACCCCAGCCCTCCAGTTGGGGCGATGCGCCCCAGACACTATGTCGGCAAAAATATGTTTAAAACGATCAGAACGCATGGGAAGGCTCAAAACTCATTTCTTTCGACCCTTATTGACCTCCAGACGAAATAAACTCATTTCTAAGCTATCAAACTCCATATTAAAGCCATTTGAAGTCATAAATCTCACCAAGGATTGTGTTTTCAAGCCCTGATCGCTGTTTTAACCGCAGAAATTCGTCAGATCAGGTAACGGTTCGTTTTAACCTTCTAGTTTGATTTTGATTGATTAGATCTTGATTTTGAACGTAATGAGATAGTTAGGATTGTTGATTATTGCCTAGATGATGGCTAGGATTGATTATAAATGAAGAACACGAAGTTTTAACGGTTAAATCCTTGTTTTGATCCGTTGTAATGCCCAATTTGCATGAAATCATACCCATGATTATAATGGTTTAAACCATTTGATTATGACAATGTAGGTGATTAGTTTGATTAATCTTTGAAATGAAAAGGTTAAATCTAAGCGTTTCAAACTAATCACAATCATTAACATACTCATTGGAATGATTATCTGATGTTCGTGATAACAATCAGATTAGTATGTTAAATCTGGTTATTTCACCTATTCTGATGCTACATTGTGATATTTCATGATATTTGGGTAATCAATAATAAGGATTAATCACTCCTAAGCAATTAAATCATCTAGAAACTGTTTTAGCATTATAATCAACAACATTAACTATTTGGTTAATCTGAGATTATTCTGATTAATCTAGAGTGTCATCAACTTTGTGTTAGGAATCTAATGCAATGTAGGTTCCTACATTATCATACATTGTATGATATGACATTAAATTAATTAATTTTATAATTAATATCGAGTTGATGATTTACTAAGCAATGTCTTTGACATTGAACGTTCAGAAGGATCTAATCAGTAAACTAGAACATAAATAACTTGTTAAAGATAACTAAATGCAGAATCATCTCTGTATTATCAGTTTGGTGATACTCTGCTACCTTTATATCATCAGATGAGTTTCGTACAACCCCATTTATTTTTAATCTTTTATAAACATCGGGGAAACTCTGCAAACTGTTGTCTGAACATATGATATGCATCAATGATATCTTTGTGATTTCATGTGATATTGTGGGATTTCATGGGATTTTGCCTGTAGACTGAACTCTATCATGGAACTGAAAGTCCTCATTTTTGAACTGTATCTAGTGAACCCATGTGTGGCCGAGCAGAAAACATTGATAGTACTATTGGTTGACACCCCATTCGCTGGGAGGATTGCATCTCCCCTTGTGTGAATGTTTGTTATCTGTTTCCTGAACTTCTTAATGGTATGATAGACATTAAGATAATGAGGCATTAAGATATGTACCGACGGGTAATATCTTGAGACAGACTAGACGTCCGAAAGGAACTAGATACAGGTCCCATGGTTATCCGGAACTGAACTTTTGAAAACGTGCTTATCATATCATATTGTTTTAAAATGAACTGTTGATCTCACCAGCTTTGTGCTGACGTTTCAAATTTAAATCTTTTTGCAGGAAGACAGTGACACTCGGTGAGGCAGCACTTCAAACACTAGTAATTAAATAAGTCAGTTGTGTAATAAACTTAGTTGTAAATTATGATACTGACTGTAATGACGAAACCCTGTATTGTATTTATTTTCAGTTAATCTGTGTGCTTATGATATCGGTTCAAGTAAGTCACCCCTCACCTCGGAGACATCACCACTATGCTTCCGCAACCGGTTCGGTGACGTCAGACCACACACGAGGTGACGAGAGGTGGGGGTGTGACAGGGTGGTATCAGAGCCACAGGTTATAGAGAATTAGGTTAACTTAGAGACCTAGACTATAACCATAGGCTCGTATAGTGACACAGAGAGCACCGAACATTAATATTGAACAAAACTTGTTTTGAATTAAGCCAGGATAATCAGGTGGTACAAATTCCAGTTATGAGTGGCCAGCATAACTGAAATTTGCAACACGTGTGCATTCTAGTTTCATTTAATTCAAGCAAAACACTAACAACAGTAATGACGAATAGTTGCGTTAAGATAGGAGGACGTCTCATATCATGTTTATGTTGAATATTTTATTCAATATTTATTTCATGCTACTGATATGAGAATTCTGTTTATACAGCGATGGCAGACCAAGGAGAGAGATATATATATCAGAGGTTTCCATATGTCATTCTGGATGATACTCCCCGTTCCAGTTCCGGATCTGACTCAGATCCTTCGGAGGCTGTGTCATTAGCATCACATGCATCTACAGTGCCTCCCATACCACCACTACCTGAGCCAGTACCGGTGCCGCCACCACCACCAGCACTTCCTATTATACCTAGTCCTCCTCACTCACCTCCGGCTGAACCAATTGCTGATCAGAGCCAGAGTATTACACCTCCTAGAGTACCCGCTTGGGACGGGTTGCGGCGTATGCGGGGTCAAGCCCGTAAAACTACAGGATTGCCTCCGAGACGACAGATGGCTCCCCGAGACGAGCCACCGACTATACATGAGGTGGGAGAATCCTCCCACCAAGCTGAGTTGAGGGCGCAGGTACAGCAGATTTCTCAGGATTTACAGGCTTTGAGACAGGATGTATCTCAGCACCATACTCTTCTGGAGGATACCCGCACCACTGTTCTAGAGATTCTCACTTCTCATCTGACCCTTATGGAGCAGGTGAATGTCTTAGGTGCTAATACTCAGGCTTGGAGAGCGACGACGGAGGAGCGACTTCGGAGGACCTGGCGACAGGCGTTGGTAGTTAATTTTTGGCAGGAGGTAGCGTTGTGGAGTGAGGGATGGGTGTATTTGAGGCAGTTAGTGAGCACCATGAGTTTGGAGGCTCGGTTGATGATGATAGTTATAGTGATGGTTGCTATAGCTATAGTGATTTCTTGCTTACCGTTCTTTATACGGTAAACGATGAGGGATGTTTATTTTGGTTGTTATTGTATAGTCGGATAGGTTGTGAGTATGTGATGCATAGGGAAATTTTGTTTGTAAAATAGATTCCTGATAGCTAGTATGGATGAATCGGTTCTGATAGTTCTTGTATTATAACCTTTTGATGTATGAAATTATGGTACTGTAATAATATGGGTGTTTTGTATATCTGTCTGTATAATGAGCTATGTGTGTGAACTATAATTAATTTTTCTATGTGAGAACATAACCGTATGCGAACGAACTAAAATGTGAACATGTTGAACTAAAATATATATTTCGCTGAAATACAGTACGGGAGCAATACTGTATGCGAATATATCGAACTAAAATATATATTTTGCTGGAATACAGTACGGGAGCAATACTGTATGCAAATATATCTGTAACTAAAGTACAGTACGAGAGCCATACTGTACGAGAACATATCTATGGTCTGTATGAGAACTTAGTGCATGAACTGAGAACATATCCTAGTCCTGTATGAACATATTTCTAAAAACATGTGTTGCAATGCAAAGAGCTGGGTAAGACTCTAACATGTTTTTGAAATAACAGGACTAAGTATAACTACGAACAGTTGTGTGATCTGTGTGTAATACAAACATGTCTGGACTGAATTCATGTAGTTATACTATATTCTTTATAATCACATTTCAATATAAATTTTCAGTGTAACTGAATATGATTGAAATTATGTGATAGAATGGGTTATATCTTTAATGTTCTTAAACTGACCTGAATTTGTCTGCTTGTTAGCAGATTAATGGCTCCAAAAAGAGGTCGACCAGCTAAGAAAGCTGCTAAGAACATTACAAACCCTGAACAAAATCAAGTCCCACCTGTGAATGTTGAATCAAATCCGGATCCGCATGTTAATCCGGAAGTGAACGTGGTTCCACCTAGGAACTTGGAAACAAATACTACTCCACCAGTGAACCCTGGAGCAGGCATTGTTCCACCTGCTGGTACAAGCGGATCTGAAACAAATGAAGCTATGATAGCTCGTATTGTGCGTGAACAACTATCTGCTTATGGTGTTCTGACACAACACCAACCACATATCACCGCAGGTTCTGGTGGAGAACACGATCATGTTGAGCATAATGCTACTGGTGGTCACGTTGAAACTCATACCACTACCGGTACAACTACCATTATTCCTGATCCACCCCGACAGGGATGTACTTACAAGTATTTTGCTTCCTGTAACCCTCCTACTTTTACTGGCAAAGAAGGAGCGGCTGGTCTTTTAAGGTGGATCGAGGAGATGGAAACTAAGCTCAAAATAAGTCAGTGTTTGGAGGAGCATAAGGTGTCTTATGCTGCCTGTTCTTTGAAAGACTCGGCTTTGACCTGGTGGAATACCCAGGCCAAGACTTTGGGTGCAGCCATAGTTGACTTGATGGGCTGGAATGATTTTAAAACTCTAATTAGATCAGAGTACTATCCCATCACTGAAATTCAAAAACTCCAGGAGGAATTCTGGAATCACTCGATGATCGGTGCTGACTGTCTTGCTTACACCGATCGTTTTCATGAACTTACTTGTTTATTCCCGATATGTTTCCTACGAAAACTGCTTTAATCGAGAAGTACATTAAAGGTTTGATTCCCCAGATCCGGGGAATGGTGACTGCTGCTGAACCTACAACCCTGAAACATACGATTCTTTTGACCACTAATCTTACCAATGAGGCGGTAAGGAGTGGTACTCTGTCTTTGAAGCCTCAGACGGTTCATAGTAGTAGTGATGTCGGTACCTCGAATGTGTCAAAAGGTACCAAACGAAAGTGGTTTGGTAAGAACAAAACAAGGGCTCCAGCTGAGATCAGTCAGAACAAGCCAACTGTGAAAAACTATGGTGCTACTATTCCCGAGAGGGAAGTTTATACTGGTCAGGCGCCCAAATGCAATAAGTGTCCACTCCATCACACGGGACCATGTCCTGTTTGTCTGAACTGTAACCAAGTTGGACATTATGCTAAATATTGCAACTTTCCTGCTTAGACACCAAACCAAGCACCACGACAAACCACTCAAACCAACCGGTCATGTTACAAATGTGGAAGCCCTGATCATCTCATACGAAACTGTCCGAACAATAGCACCAATCCGGGAACTGAAGCTAGGGGGAGAGCTTTTCAGATTGGTGCGACCGAGGCGAGACATGATGCAAATATTGTTACTGGTACGTTTCTTCTTAATAATCTATACGCATCAGTTTTGTTTAACACAGGAGCAGATAAGAGCTTTATCTCTCCTGAATTTGCATCATTAATTTCATTGCCTACGGTAGATCTAGAAACTCCTTATGTTATTGAACTTGCTAACGGAAAGTTGATCAAAACAAACAATGTTATTCAAGGATGTTCCTTGAATCTGAATGATCATCTTTTCAATATTGATTTACTTCCTATTGAGCTTGGGAGCTTTGATGTCATTGTTGGCATGGATTGGCTTTCTAATAACCAAGCGGAAGTTGTGTGTCAAAACAAGGTGATCCGTATTCCATTACCTAACGGTAATACACTGATAGTTCAAGGAGAACGAGCTGGTAGAAGACTTGGTATCATATCTTGTATGCAAGCTCAGAAATTCTTAAGGAAAGGCTGTTATGCTTTCCTGGCACATGTGACTGAGCACAATTCTTCACCCAAACAAATCACAGATATCCCAGTAGTCAAGGATTTTCCTGAAGATTTTCCTGAGGACATATCAGGATTACCCCCAGTAAGACAAGTTGAATTTCGAATCGACTTGATTCCAGGTGCAGCACCTGTTGCTAAAGCCCCGTATCGGCTTGCACCATCCGAAATGCAAGAACTTTCAGGTCAATTGCAAGAACTATTAGACAAAGGTTTTATCAGACCTAGTTTCTCACCCTGGGGAGCACCTATTCTTTTTGTGAAAAAGAAGGATGGTTCATTCAGGATGTGTATTGACTACAGGGAACTCAATAAACTGACAATCAAGAACCGTTATCCACTACCTCGTATCGATGATCTGTTTGATCAACTACAAGGTGCTACTTATTTTTCAAAAATCGATTTAAGATCTGGATATCATCAGTTACGTATTCATGATGATGACATTCCTAAAACTGCTTTCAGAACTCGATACGGACATTACGAATTTCTAGTAATGCCATTTGGTTTAACCAATGCACCAGCAGTTTTCATGGATCTGATGAATCGAGTATGTAGACCTTATCTAGATAAGTTTGTGATTGTGTTTATTGATGATATTCTCATTTATTCCCGAAACCAACAAGAACATGCTCAACACTTGAAATTAATCTTAGAACTTTTGGCACGTGAAAAATTATATGCCAAATTCTCCAAGTGTGAGTTCTGGTTACGAGAAGTTCAATTTCTTGGTCATGTAGTAAATCAAAACGGTATTCAAGTGGATCCCAGTAAGATTCAGGCGGTGAAACAATGGGACACACCACAAACCCCGACTGAAATACGTCAATTCTTGGGGTTGGCAGGTTATTATCGCCGGTTTATCAAAAACTTTTCAAAGATAGCCTTGCCGTTGACTACATTGACACAGAAAAATCAACCGTTTATATGGAGTTCTCAACAGGAGGAGGCGTTCCAACTGTTGAAACATAAACTCTGTAATGCACCTATCTTGGCACTACCGGAAGGTACTGATAACTTCACGGTGTATTGTGATGCTTCACGTCAAGGTCTTGGGTGTGTTCTAATGCAGAAAGATAAGGTAATTGCTTATGTTGTAGAACTTGGTGCAGTAGTGTTTGCACTCAAGATTTGGAGACATTATCTATACGGAACTAGGTGTATTATATACACTGATCACAAAAGCCTCCAACACATTCTAGATCAGAAAATGTTGAACATGCGACAGAGGCGATGGGTTGAACTATTGAACGATTACGACTGTGAGATTCGTTATCACCCAGGCAAAGCAAATGTTGTAGCTGATGCTTTAAGTCGCAAGGAACGAGTCAAGCCTTTACGTGTGAAAGCGTTAGGTATGACTATTCAAACCAGTCTAATTCCTCAAATCAAAGACGCTCAGCAACAAGCTTTACAAGCAACGAAGTATTCTGCTGAACGACTGAGAGGATTAGATAAGAAACTTGATACCAAAGACGATGGACTATTGTATTTCAAAGACCGAATGTGGGTTCCCCTATTCGGTAACTCTCGAACTATTATCTTGGATGAGGCGCATAAATCCAGGTATTCTATTCATCCAGGTGCTGATAAAATGTATAAAGATCTTAAAGACTTTTACTGGTGGCCTGGAATGAAGAAACACATAGCTGAATACATGGATCGATGTTTAACATGTCTCAAAGTTAAGGCTGAACATCAACGACCTTCTGGGTTATTGCAACAACCTGAGATTCCCATGCGGAAATGGGATCAGATCTCTATGGATTTCATTACTAAATTACCCAGAACATCACGTAATCATGACTCTAAATGGGTTATCGTTGATCGCCTTACGAAATCTGCGCATTTCTTACCCATCCGAGAAGATTATTCTATGGATCGACTCGCTAAACTCTATGTTAATGAGATTGTATCTCGACATGGAGTACCGATCTCTACCATTTCTGACAGAGATAGTCGATTTATGTCACGATTTTGGCAAACTCTTCAGAATGCTCTGGGCACGCAAATCAATATGAGCACAGCTTATCACCCACAAACTGACGGGCAGACTGAACGAACAAATCAAACTCTTGAAGACATGCTCAGAAGCTGTGTGATTGATTTTGGAGGTAGCTGGGATATTCATCTTCCACTTGTTGAATTTTCATATAATAACAGCTACCATACCAGTATTCAATGCGCTCCATTCGAAGCACTTTATGGACGGAAGTGTAGATCACCTATCTGTTGGTCAGAGGTAGGTGAAAGTCAAATCATAGGCCCAGAATTCATTCAGGAAACAACTAATAAGATCGCCCTTATTCAGGAATGAATCAAAGCTGCTCGCGATCGTCTAAAGAGTTACGCTGATAATCGCAGTAGACAACTCGAATTTCAAGTAGGTGATCGGGTAATGTTGAAAGTGTCACCTTGGAAAGGCATTTTCAGATTTGGAAAGAGAGGTAAACTTTCGCCAAGATTTGTAGGGCCATTTAAAATTCTTGAACGAACTGGACCAGTAGCCTACAGACTTGAATTACCTCTTGAACTCAGTAACATTCACGATGTCTTTCATGTATCTAATCTGAAGAAATGTTTAACTGATGAATCATTGATCGTACCTCTCGAAGAGATTCATATTGACGAAAAACTTCAGTTCAGTGAAGAACCAGTAGAGGTAATGGATCGGGAAATGAAAGTGCTAAAACGTAGTCGCATACCAATTGTTAAGGTGCGGTGGAACTCGCAACGTGGACCCGAATATACGTGGGAACGTGAAGATCAAATGAAAGCAAAGTACCCACATCTATTCTCATAAACGATTGTCATAATGTAAGTCTTCACTAAATTTCGGGACGAAATTCCTCTAACAGGAGGAGACTGTGACAGTTACGTACGAAGAATTTGGCATTAATGACGTGAGCACATTTGGTCGTGCTTGAAATCCACGAGGATTTAGTAACTTTTGTTATTGGGGATTGATAGTATGTGAAAAATGATGAACGTGGGCGAAAACCGTGCGCAAAATGGAGTTCGTATGCTCCCGGAATCGAGAAAAGAAGTTTAAAATCAAAATGGTGACGCAGATGACGTGGGGCGGTACGCCCCACCCCAGCCCTCCAGTTGGGGCGATGCGCCCCAAACATTATGTCGGCAAAATATGTTTAAAACGATCAGAACGCATGGGTAGGCTCAAAACTCATTTCTTTCGACCCTTCTTGACCTCCAGACGAAATAAACTCATTTCTAAGCTATCAAACTCCATATTAAAGCCATTTGAAGTCATAAATCTCACCAAGGATTGTGTTTTCAAGCCCTGATCGCTGTTTTAACCGCAGAAATTCGTCAGATCAGGTAACGGTTCGTTTTAACCTTCTAGTTTGATTTTGATTGATTAGATCTTGATTTTGAAGGTAATGAGATAGTTAGGATTGTTGATTATTGCCTAGATGATGGCTAGGATTGATTATAAATGAAGAACACGAAGTTTTAACGGTTAAATCCTTGTTTTGATCCGTTGTAATGCCCAATTTGCGTGAAATCATACCCATGATTATAATGGTTTAAACCATTTGATTATGACAATGTAGGTGATTAGTTTGATTAATCTTTGAAATGCAAAGGTTAAATCTAAGCGTTTCAAACTAATCACAATCATTATCATACTCATTGGAATGATTATCTGATGTTCGTGATAACAGTCAGATTAGTATGTTAAATATGGTTATTTCACCTATTCTGATGCTACATTGTGATATTTCATGATATTTGGGTAATCAATAATAAGGATTAATCACTCCTAAGCCATTAAATCATCTAGAAACGGTTTTAGCATTATAATCAACAACATTAACTATTTGGTTAATCTTAGATTATTCTTATTAATCTAGAGTGTCATCAACTTTGTGTTAGGAATCTAATGCAATGTAGGTTCCTACATTATCATACATTGTATGATATGACATTAAATTAATTAATTATATATTTAATATCGAGTTGATGATTTACTAAGCAATGTCTTTGACATTGAACGTTCAGAAGGATCTAGACAGTAAACTAGAACATAAATAACTTGTTAAAGATAACTAAATGCAGAATCATCTCTGTACTATTAGTTTGGTGATACTCTGCTACCTTTATATCATCAGGTGAGTTTCGTACAACCCCTTTTATTTTCAATCTTTTATAAACATCGGGGAAACTCTACAAACTGTTGTCTGAACATATGATATGCATCAATGATATCTGTGTGATTTCATGTGATATTGTGGGAGTTCATGGGATTTTGCCTGTAGACTAAACTCTATCATGGAACTGAAAGTCCTCATTTTTGAACTGTATCTAGTGAACCCATGTGTGGCCGAGCAGAAAACATTGATAGTACTATTGGTTGACACCCCATTCGCTGGGAGGATTGCATCTCCCCTTGTGTGAATGTTTGGTATCTGTTTCCTGAACTTCTTAATGGTATGATAGACATTAAGATAATGAGGCATTAAGATATGTACCGACGGGTAATATCTTGAGACAGACTAGACGTCCGAAAGGAACTAGATACAGGTCCCATGGTTATCCGGAACTGAACTTTTGAGAACGTGCTTATCATATCATATTGTTTTAAAATGAACTGTCGATCTCACAAGCTTTGTGCTGACGTTTCAAATTTAAATCTTTTTGCAGGAAGACAGTGACACTCGGTGACGCAGCACTTCAAACACTAGTAATTAAATAAGTCAGTTGTGTGATAAACTTAGTTGTAAATTATGATACTGATTGTAATGACGAAACCCTGTATTGTATTTATTTTAAGTTAATCTGTGTGCTTATGATATCGGTTCAAGTAAGTCACCCCTCACCTCGGAGACATCACCACTATGCTTCCGCAACCGGTTCGGTGACGTCAGACCAGACACGAGGTGACGAGAGGTGGGGGTGTGACAGCAAGAGCACTACCTCCACCAGTACCACCACAGAATCCAGGCAACAACAATAAGAACCGAGGCTGCTACACCTATGGAGAAACGGGTCATTTCTCCCCCAACTGTCCGAAGAGAGTGCAACCTGGAACACAGGCACCTCGCGGACGAGCTTTCGTTATCGGAGCCAATGCTGCACACCAAGACCCTAATGTGGTCACTGGTACATTTCTTTTACATGACTCTTATGCCTCTATACTATTTGATACTAGTGCAGACCAGAGTTTTATTTCATCTGCTTTTGCACAACAACTTAGTCTTACTGAGGGAACTTTAGACTCCCCTTACATTGTAGAAGTAGCGAATGGGAAACAAGTTACAGTTAGCACTATACTTAGGAACTGCCCACTTACACTCGTAGATCACACATTTACCATCGACTTGTTGCCGATGGAGTTGGGCAGTTTCGACATCATTGTGGGGATGGATTGGCTATCACTCAACAGAGTTGAAGTCATCTGTTCTGAAAAACTACTTCGGATTCCAGTAACGAATGATCGTGTATTGGAAGTTCGTAGGGATCTAGCAAAGCGAAACATAAAGATCATATCATGCATAAAAGCACGTAAGTGTCTACAAAAGAAATGCATAGCTTTCTTGGCTCATGTGGTGGAGAAAGAGAAAGACAAGAAAAAGATACAAGACGTACCGATAGTGAAGGAATATCCTGAAATGTTTCCTGAGGATCTACCTAGTTTGCCTCCTGTGCGGCCGGTAGAGTTTCGTATTGATTTTATTCCTGGAGCAACACCTGTTGCTAAATCTCCTTACAGTTTAGCACCTTCGGAGATGCAGGAATTATCTAACCAACTACAGGAACTGCTTGATAAAGGTTTCATCCGAACGAGCTACTCACCTTGGGGGGCTCCAGTTTTGTTCGTGAAAAAGAAGGATGGATCCTTTCGGATGTGCATAGAATACATAGAGTTAAACAAATTAACCATCAAGAATCGGTATCCATTACCGAAGATTGATGACTTGTTTGATCAATTGCAAGGAGCACAATACTTTTCGAAGATCGATCTGCGTTCTGGATACCATCAGCTCAGAGTACAAGACGAAGACATACCGAAGACGGCGTTTCGTACCAGATACGGGCATTATGAGTTCATGGTGATGCCTTTTGGTTTGACGAATGCACCCACGATCTTCATGGATCTCATGAACCGTGTGTGTAAGCCGTACTTGGATCAATTTGTTATTGTTTTCATTGATGACATCTTGATCTATTCTAAAAGCAAAGCAGAACACGAGCAACATCTGAGAACGATCTTCGACCTGTTAAAGGAAGAGAAGCTCTATGCCAAATTCTCTAAGTGTGAGTTTTGGTTAAAAGAGGTTCAATTCCTAGGCCACGTTGTTAACAGTGAGGGAATACACGTTGATCCTGCCAAGATCGAGGAAATAAAAGATTGGGACACTCCGAAGACACCTACGGAGATACGTTCTTTCCTAAGTTTAGCAGGCTATTACAGGAGGTTCATCTCGAACTTTTCTAAGATAGTTCTGCCACTCACGAAGCTAACACAGAAAAGCGAGCCGTTTGTTTGGGAACAGAAGCAAGAAGAAGCCTTTCATACTTTGAATCAAAAGCTATGTAATGCTCCGATCTTATCTCTCCCAGACGGTTGTGATGACTTTGTTGTGTATTGTGATGCATCCCATCAGGGACTTGGCTGTGTACTTATGCAGCGGGACAAAGTTATTGCCTATGCTTCAAGACAACTCAAGATTCATGAGAAGAACTACACTACTCATGATCTGGAACTGGGAGCTGTGATATTTGCACTGAAGATCTGGAGGCATTACTTGTATGGCACCAAGTGTACCATATTCACCGATCACAAAAGTCTGCAACACATATTTGATCAGAAGGAACTCAACATGAGACAACGACGTTGGGTTGAGCTTCTGAATGATTACGACTGTGTAATCAAGTACCATTCGGGAAAGGCGAACGTTGTAGCTGATGCCTTGAGCCGGAAGGAACGGGTCAAACCCTTGCGCGTCAGAGCAATGGGAATGACTGTGCAGACAAGCTTACATGACAACATCATACAAGCACAACAGGAGGTTATTGAACATGAAAACTTGAAGAAAGAACTTGATTGCGGTGTGGAGAAACAGTTGGAAACAAAACTCGATGGATTTGTTTACCTCAAGGATCGTATCTGGATTCCTGCAGTAAATGAGTTAAGGAGACTTATTTTTGATGAGGCACACAAAACCAAGTACTCAGTGCATCCCGGTGCTGATAAGATGTATCAAGACTTACGGGCGTTTTATTGGTGACCGGGTATGAAGAAAGACATAGCTGAGTATGTTGGTAGATGTCTTACGTGTGCTAAGGTGAAGGCAGAAAACCAGAAACCATCAGGTTTACTGGAACAGCCTGAAATTCCACTCTGGAAGTGGGAACAGATAGCTATGCACTTTGTTACTAAGCTACCCCGCACTTCCATGATCATCTGAGAGAATTATGTCGGCAAAGATAACACCATTTGTGTTTGGATTGTCGGGTGTCCATGTGCGTGACACCATGGCATCAAAAAGGTTTGCATATATACAAATCAGGTTCGTGATTGAGGTTCGTTACTTTCATCATTTTGACAGAGACGATCCTGCAAGAATAAATTTTTCGATTTTTGATCTTGAACCTCCGAAGCTTTTTGCGTTACATCATTAGACTCGGATTTGATTTGTGAACATTTTCAGGTATAGATCTTTGAATTTGACCGGCTAGATTAGGAGAAATGACTGGTTTTTAGGATTTTTAGTCGAACCTTGTGTGTTTGGATTAAAATATATTAAAATCTAATTTCTGGAAAAATTGTTTTCATTACAGTTGTTCATCGTTGAGCTTCGAACCTTGGAATATTATCTTTTTCAGTGATTTCGATGATTTGAAAATTTGATTTTGAAAAGAGAAAGGTTCGCTGGATGAACAAGGTTCGCTGAATGAACTAAGGTTCGCCGAACCTTGAAGGTTCGTCTTAATCTAATAGGTTCGTGGCAAACCTCTGAATTTCAAAAGAACTGAACCTTGTGGTCAAGATTCGTTTGACCAACAGGATCGTTTGATATGAAGGTTCGTTCAATGAAGGTTCGGTCATTGAAGGTTCATTCATTCATAAGGTTCTTTCATTCAAATGGTTCGTTCATCAGAAGGTTCATTCAAAGTAAATAGGTTTGTCTGAACAATACAGGTTCGTCTAGAATTTGGTTCGTTTCAGGGAGAGGTTCGCTGGTGTTCAACACTTGGAATTTTTTTTTTGATTTTCTTATTTTTGTAAATTTGTTTAAATTTTTTTTAATTCTGTTTTTTTAATTGTAGAAATGGCGAATCTGACATTCGGAAACAAGCACAACTTGTTTGCCTACCTAGATCCTACAACCAGGAACGACAAAGATTTTCGGCCGATGATCGAGTTTCTACGACGATCTCGGATTGACCATGCCATCTCCAATTCTTGCCAGATATATAGATCTCATATAAAGAGTTCCTGGGAGTCTGAGAGACTGATTTCTGTTGATGAAGAGTATGTCATCGAAGCGAATGTGCTTGGACAAGAAATTCGTGTTTATGAGGCTGATATCCGTCTGGTTTTATAGTTAGGTGGAGAGCCTGCTGGTATGACACTCATACCAGAAAGGTGCATCAAAGGCTGTTTTCTAATGATCATATATTTTGGAGCTTACAATGTTACTTCCATCGAGAAGGGCAAACTACCTTTGCAGTATAAGCTGCTGGCTCATGTTCTGTTACACTGCTTGAGCATGAGGAAAGGTACTTTTGATGAGCTGAGGGATCTTATGAGGTCGGCCATGGTAGCATTGATCTTGAACAAACTGTTCAATTTCTCTGCGATGATTTTCCGATACATGTCTGACAACATTACTAAACCAAGGATAGATTCTATATGTATCCTCGCTTCGTTCAGATGTTGATTGATGAGAGGATGACAGAGCAGATGTTGCCTAGGGATGCTACTGATCTTCTAAAGCTCAAACAAATGACTGACTCAAGTCTTGGTCTAGTCAAGGTGTACCAAAAGAGTGGAGATGTTGTATTATAGTAAGATTCGATTGGTCACTGAGCCAGGGCTAATTATTTAGCACCTGAGGATGATAGATGGAGACATGCAGTGTCTGAGTCTGATAATGAAGAGTTTGATGATGATGATAATAATCATCAACCACCACCACCTCCTCCTCCAAGACAACAATCAGGTAAGTCTACTGGTCAATCTTCCCGATCTCAACAACAAGGTCAATTTTCTCAAGAACCAAGTACACAGGAACCTGTTCAAGTTGTGTTTCCAGAGCAACAGGGTGAACCTGCTGGTGTAGAAGGTGAAGATGAAGGTGAAGAGTCACCTAATACAGAGTCTGAGTTTGAGACTATACAGGTTGGCAATCATATGGTAAGGAGACTGAAGAAAAGGCCTTCTCCTGAACAAACAGAGGAAACTCGGAAGAAAGAGAAGATCCTAGTTTTGTTTCCGTAGAGCCTAAATTTTCTAGGCCTAAGAAGAAGAAGTGAATAGCAAAAGGTCCATATGCCAAGATGAAGAACAAAGCACCTAAGATTATAGTATCTTCATCAGTTGTAACTTCTACTGTTACATCTTCTTCAGTTCCTATTATCACATCTTCTTCAATTGCTGCAGTTCATGTTTCATCTTCAACTGTTACAATTTCTGCTTCTCCTGAGTCAGTACCAATTTCTACAATTACAGGAGGCTTAGGGCAAACTCCTGAATATGTGAACGTTGCTTCATTTGTACCATCATTTATAGATTCTACTACAGTGACTACATCGTTGCCGGAAACTTTATTTCAGGATGATTTTGTTTCAAAAGGGCTATATGATAATTTAGATGACTTGGGTATGGATTTTACTGTGAATTATGATGACATAGAGCTCAGAAGAAGAATTTCAATGCTTTCAAAAAAGTTTGATCTTTATAAGATGGAGAAAGAGAAATCTAAAGCTGATCAACCATCTTCATCAGGAACAACTGAGTTAGATGAGATGAAAGCTCAAATTGCTCAGCCGATGAAATGGAGGGAGGATGATATGGCTGAAAAGAAGTAGATGAAAGAGAGAATTTCTTCTTTGTAGTCCATGATTGAGATTCAGAATGGTGATATTGTAGAGTTGCAGAATCAGAACAGTGATTTAAAGCAAAAGATTGATGATCTGAAAGCAAAAGATTCTAAAGCTGAAGTTTCTGGTTCTGGTGCTGGGAAGGTGATTGTAGATGTTGATGAAAAGGAAGAGGAAGATGATGAGAAGTTAGACTATAGTGATTCTGATATGGATGAACGTCCGAACTTAAATGTTCATGATGAGGATGAGGATGGTGATGGTGATGTTGGTGGTGTGAGTGGATCTGGTGAGCTAAACTCTGTGACTGGAGCTATGGTTTTGTATGATTCTTCAAAGATTGCTGTAGATGCTACTCCTGTTAGTGTTGTTTCTTCATATAGGACCAAAGATTGTAATGATGTTGAATTTGAAGATTTGGATGCAATAGAAAATCCTGAGAAGATTATTGATTACTCTTTGCCCACATTTCTTGATTTGTTTAAACTACATTCTGATATTGACTTGCAGAGAGTGATTGTTGAGATTTCAGCTGATAAAGATCTAGAAGAAGGTGAAATAGCCGGAGGTTACTCAGCAAAAGATTTTAATGACATGTTTGATATTGATGCTGATCAAGTCTTTGATTTTGAGAAAGATGATGAATTGGATTTATTTGAATATGAGATTGATGATATAATATATGAAGACTTGTATAAGATGAATACCTTGAAGAAGATTTTTGAACTTGGAAGTGTGTCAAGGCCTTCATTGGCTTCTGTTAAAGAGAAGACAAACATGGATTTCTGGATAGAAAGTCAAGATGAAATGAAATACATTGTTGATCATTTATATATCTTCAAAAAAATGATTGAAGTGATAGACGAAAAAGTTCAAGACAACCAAACTAAGCAATTAAAAAGATTCAAGATTGGATCCAAGTCGAAGATGATTGGAAGAATTGTTAGTTATGGTTATTTTCATAATATTTCGGGAACTCTTGCAGATAAAGGATGCTATGTGGTGTAGCGTATAGATGGATGTCAGTATTTTGGCAAAGCTTTAGACATTATGAGTTTGCCATCTTTTGAATGCATGACATTGGCAAGACTAAAGATGATCAAGCCTATCCAGACAAAACACAATGAAACTTTTGAGAAGTTGTTAAAGAAAGAAGCTAGGTCTGGATGGAGTTTGTAATCTCCTCAACTAAGAGACAATATACATGGTTATGTCAAGCCAAATGTGTTTAAGAGACCAACGTTGAGAATGATGGAACAGAATTGGAATCAATACTTCAAATTATGGTTTTATGATGAGAATACAGCTGAAGCAGTGATTCTGTTGAAACAAGAAGATCAATGGAGAGTAATCAGATTGTTAGATCCTGTGTAGATTTGTAACTGTTCAAAGGATGATATTGATTTACTTAACATGGCTGAGATTTTTGCAGCTGATGGTTATCATGATGTTGGCATAAGCTACAATGATATGGCAGTTTAGTTTCAGACCATTGCTAGAATGTGTTACACTTTGGGTATACATTCAGGATGCAATTGGGAAGATGTGAACTATCTATATGTTGAGTTGATGAAAATTCAGAAGGAAAGAGATGAAAGGGATGCCAAGTTGCAGGCTGAGATATTAGCAAAAATTCCTCGTTCGGTTGTGATATGAACGGTGGATAACATTGTTGGTGAAACAAGTGGAGTGAAAGATAAAGCTGACGACAAAGCTGAAGATAAAGACTGAAGATTTTTTGATAGCAACTATTAAAGGGGAGTTTGTTAGTGCATATTTGTAATAGTTTGCTATTGAAAATTGTAAATTATATAAAGTTTGTATAGGTTCGTGTGTTTAGGATGTGCTTATGTTCGCCTGGCCCACGAACCTAGGCAGGTTCGGCAAACCTATATGTTTGATAGGTTGGCGAACCTACAACCTTGTAAAGGTTCGGCGAACCTATAGGTTTGGCAACCTAGGTTCGCCCAGCGAACCTCAAGGTTTGGCGGGCGAACCTAGAGGTTCGGCTAATGATAGGTTTGGCTGACAGAAGGTGTGTTTATATAGAAGGTTTGTCTGTTTTTCTGTAAACTCTTGCAAATTCTGAGTGAACTGAGTGTGTATTCTCTGTGTGAGAAACTTTCTGTGTGAAAGATTTGTAATCAATTGATTAATACAAGAAGGTGTTCATGAAATTACATGTTCTTCTTTGATTCTTTAGAGATTAAACATGGATTACGCACGTTTTTGATTGTTCATAGAACTTCGTGATTCGATCCTTATTAGATTCACCAAATCTACAGTTATATAATAAGGGGGAACATTCAACAGCCATTTTAAGGCTGGTCTTGTTAAGGAAAAACCAAAGGCCTTCATATCATGGATCCATGGTCTTCCATGGATCATGTTGTGCCAAGGTAATGAATCAATACACAAATTCGTTGGACAGAATTCACACCTTCGATGTAGACATGTCGTCTGATTTCACGAATGGTGGGTTTAGCTTCTCCGCTAAATCATGCTAAAATCGCAGATTTAGAAGTTACCACAGTCTCCGGGATTCCCATTCTTTTCAAAGTCTCTAGTTGAATGATACTGACTGAGCAACCTTTGTCTATGAGGATCTTTCGTACATAGGGACTAGCTACATCTAAATTGTTAACTAACACGTCCTGATGAGGATCCTAAATGTCATTCATGTCTTCTTCATCAAATGAAACAACTATGGTTTTTCCTTTTTTTCCTTCAAACAAGTTCTTTGAGGTGTCCTTTACTCAACAGATAACTTATCTCCTACCTTAGAGCATAAAAGCCCTCGGTATTATAGCCGAAGTCTTCATTATATGTGCACCATTTGGATTTTCTATTTTTTTTATGATAGTTTATCATTTCTTCAGGGCCACCATGATTTTTCACGTAGATTCTGCATAGCAAACAATGATTCAACATTTCAGTAGAAAATCAGTATAGTATATCTTAAGATATTCATCCTCCTCTTCATCTTCTTCAACTAAATTGATTATGGCATTGTATGTCACTGACTTTTATGATTTGTTGAAGGATGCTTCCCATTTCCGTTAGCCATGTTCACCCGTAGTGGGTCTAAGGATCCTTCTTTGTATTTCTCGCTCTTCTTCAAATCCGAGGAATATTAATGCTCTGTGCCACACCTCATTCCTATAGGATTCATCACGATATCCTCAAATAGTGGGGATTCTTTTATCAATCCCATTTTACTTGCTTATACTCTGGTGAATATATCCATGTTTTGGATATTCGAGGATTTTTTAGAGAACATGTTTAAGTATACCCTAAGGGATTGTTCCGAACCTTGAGTAATCATATATAAGCCACTCGTTAATTGTTCAATAGTTTTGCTGCAAGAAAGTTGGTTGTTAAATAAATTTATCAAATGAGCAAAAGAAGTTATAGAATAAGGAGGAACATTCAATAGCCATTTTAAGGCTGGTCTTGTTAAGGTACCACCAGAGGCCTTCATATCATGGATCCATGGTCTTCCATGGATCATGTTGTGCCAAGGTAATGAATCAATACACAAATTCGTTGGACAGAATTCACACCTTCGATGTAGACATGTAGTCTGATTTCACGAATGGTGGGTTTAGCTTCTCCGCTAAATCATGCTAAAATCGAAGATTTAGAAGTTACCACAGTCTCCGGGATTCCCATTCTTTTCAAAGTCTCTAGTTGAATGATACTGACTGAGCAACCTTTGTCTATGAGGATCTTGCGTACATAGTGATTAGGTACATCTAAATTGTTAACTAACACGTCCTGATGAGGATCCTAAATGTCATACATGTCTTCTTCATCAAATGAAACAACTATGGTTTTTCCTTTTTTCCCTTCCAACAAGTTCTTTGAGGTGTCCTTTACTCAACAGATAACTTATCTCCTTCCTTAGAGCATAAAAGCCCTCGGTATTATAGCCGAAGTCTTCATTATATGCGCACCATTTGGATTTTCTTTTTTTGTTGATAGTTTATCATTTCTTCAGGGCCATCTTGATTTATCACGTAGATTCTGCATAGCAAACAATGATTCAACATATCAGTAGAAAATCAGTATAATATATCTTAAGATATTCATCCTTCTCTTCATCTTCTTCAACTAAATTGATTATGGCATTTAATGGCACTGACTTTTATGATTTGTTGAAGGATGCTTCCCATTTCCGTTTGCCATGTTCACCCGCAGTGGGTCTAAGGATCCTTCTTTGTATTTCTCGCTCTTCTTCGAATCCGAGGAATATTAATGCTCTGTGCCACACCTCATTCCTATAGGATTCATCACGATATCCTCATAAAGTAGGGATTCTTTTATCAATCCCATTTTACTTGCTTATACTCTGGTGAATATATCCATGTTTTGGATATTCGAGGATTTTTTAGAGAACATGTTTAAGTATACCCTAAGGGATTGTCCCGAACCTTGAGTTATCATATATAAGCCACTCGTTAATCATTCAACAGTTTTGCTGCAAGAAAGCTGGTTGTTAAATAAATTTATCAAATGAGCAAAAGAAGTTATAGAATAAGGGGGAACATTCAACAGCCATTTTAAGGCTGGTCTTGTTAAGGAAAAACCAAAGGCCTTCATATCATGGATCCATGGTCTTCCATGGATCATGTTGTGCCAAGGTAATGAATCAATACACAAATTCGTTGGACAGAATTCACACCTTCGATGTAGACATGTCGTCTGATTTCACGAATGGTGGGTTTAGCTTCTCCGCTAAATCATGCTAAAATCGCAGATTTAGAAGTTACCACAGTCTCCGGGATTCCCATTCTTTTCAAAGTCTCTAGTTGAATGATACTGACTGAGCAACCTTTGTCTATGAGGATCTTTCGTACATAGGGACTAGCTACATCTAAATTGTTAACTAACACGTCCTGATGAGGATCCTAAATGTCATTCATGTCTTCTTCATCAAATGAAACAACTATGGTTTTTCCTTTTTTTCCTTCAAACAAGTTCTTTGAGGTGTCCTTTACTCAACAGACAACTTATCTCCTACCTTAGAGCATAAAAGCCCTCGGTATTATAGCCGAAGTCTTCATTATATGTGCACCATTTGGATTTTCTATTTTTTTTATGATAGTTTATCATTTCTTCAGGGCCACCATGATTTTTCACATAGATTCTGCATAGCAAACAATGATTCAACATTTCAGTAGAAAATCAGTATAGTATATCTTAAGATATTCATCCTCCTCTTCATCTTCTTCAACTAAATTGATTATGGCATTGTATGTCACTGACTTTTATGATTTGTTGAAGGATGCTTCCCATTTCCGTTAGCCATGTTCACCCGTAGTGGGTCTAAGGATCCTTCTTTGTATTTCTCGCTCTTCTTCAAATCCGAGGAATATTAATGCTCTGTGCCACACCTCATTCATATAGGATTCATCACGATATCCTCAAATAGTGGGGATTCTTTTATCAATCCCATTTTACTTGCTTATACTCTGGTGAATATATCCATGTTTTGGATATTCGAGGATTTTTTAGAGAACATGTTTAAGTATACCCTAAGGGATTGTCCCGAACCTTGAGTTATCATATATAAGCCACTCGTTAATCATTCAATAGTTTTGCTGCAAGAAAGCTGGTTGTTAAATAAATTTATCAAATGAGCAAAAGAAGTTATAGAATAAGGGGGAACATTCAATAGCCATTTTAAGGCTGGTCTTGTTAAGGTAAAACCAAAGGCCTTCATATCATGGATCCATGGTCTTCCATGGATCATGTTGTGCCAAGGTAATGAATCAATACACAAATTCGTTGGACAGAATTCACACCTTCGATGTAGACATGTCGTCTGATTTCACGAATGGTGGGTTTAGCTTCTCCGCTAAATCATGCTAAAATCGCAGATTTAGAAGTTACCACAGTCTCCGGGATTCCCATTCTTTTCAAAGTCTCTAGTTGAATGATACTGACTGAGCAACCTTTGTCTATGAGGATCTTTCGTACATAGGGATTAGCTACATCTAAATTGTTAACTAACACGTCCTGATGAGGATCCTAAATGTCATTCATGTCTTCTTCATCAAATGAAACAACTATGGTTTTTTCTTTTTTTCCTTCAAACAAGTTCTTTGAGGTGTCCTTTACTCAACAGATAACTTATCTCCTTCCTTAGAGCATAAAAGCCCTCGGTATTATAGCCGAAGTCTTCATTATATGTGCACCATTTGGATTTTCTATTTTTTTTATGATAGTTTATCATTTCTTCAGGGCCACCATGATTTTTCACATAGATTCTGCATAGCAAACAATGATTCAACATTTCAGTAGAAAATCAGTATAGTATATCTTAAGATATTCATCCTCCTCTTCATCTTCTTCAACTAAATTGATTATGGCATTGTATGTCACTGACTTTTATGATTTGTTGAAGGATGCTTCCCATTTCCGTTAGCCATGTTCACCCGTAGTGGGTCTAAGGATCCTTCTTTGTATTTCTCGCTCTTCTTCAAATCCGAGGAATATTAATGCTCTGTGCCACACCTCATTCATATAGGATTCATCACGATATCCTCAAATAGTGGGGATTCTTTTATCAATCCCATTTTACTTGCTTATACTCTGGTGAATATATCCAAGTTTTGGATATTCGAGGATTTTTTAGAGAACATGTTTAAGTATACCCTATGGGATAGTCCCGAACCTTGTGTTATCATATATAAGCCACTCGTTAATCGTTCAATAGTTTTGCTGCAAGAAAGCTGGTTGTTAATACATTTATCAAATGAGCAAAATAAGTTATAGAATTAGGAGGAACATTCAATAGCCATTTTAAGGCTGGTCTTGTTAAGGTACTACCAAAGGCCTTCATATCATGGATCCATGGTCTTCCATGGATCATGTGGTGCGAAGGGAATGAATCAATACACAAATTCGTTGGGCAGAATTCACACCTTCTATGTAGACATGTAGTCTGATTTCACGAATGGTGGGTTTAGTTTCTCCGCTAAATCATGCTAAAATCGAAGATTTAGAAGTTACCACAGTCTACGGGATTGCCATTCTTTTCAAAGTCTCTAGTTGAATGATACTGACTGAGCAACCTTTGTCTATGAGGATCTTGCGTACATAGTGATTAGCTACATCTAAATTGTTAACTAACACGTCCTGATGAGGATCCTAAATGTCATTCATGTCTTCTTCATCAAATGAAACAACTATGGTTTTTCCTTTTTTTTCCTTCCAACAAATTCTTTGAGGTGTCCTTTATTCAACAGATAACTTATCTCCTTCCTTAGAGCATAAAAGCCCTCGGTATTATAGCCGAAGTCTTCATTATATGTGCACCATTTGGATTTTCTTTTTTTGTTGATAGTTTATCATTTCTTCAGGGCCACCTTGATTTTTCACGTAGATTCTGCATAGCAAACAATGATTCAACATATTAGTAGAAAATCAGTATAGTATATCTTAAGATATTCATTCTCCTCTTCATCTTCTTCAACTAAATTGATTATGGCATTGTACTATGATTTGTTGAAGGATGCTTCCCATTTCCGTTAGCCATGTTCACCCGTAGTGGGTCTAAGGATCCTTCTTTGTATTTCTCGCTCTTCTTCAAATCCGAGGAATATTAATGCTCGGTGCCACACCTCATTCCTATAGGATTCATCACGATATCCTCATAAAGTGGGGATTCTTTTATCAATCCCATTTTACTTGCTTATACTCTGGTGAATATATCCATGTTTTGGATATTCGAGGATTTTTAGAGAACGTGTTTAAGTATACCCTAAGGGATTGTCCCGAACCTTGAGTTATCATATATAAGCCACTCGTTAATCATTCAATAGTTTTGCTGCAAGAAAGCTGGTTGTTAAATAAATTTATCAAATGAGCAAATGAAGTTATAGAATAAGGAGGAACATTCAATAGCCATTTTAAGGCTGGTCTTGTTAATGTACCACCAAAGGCCTTCATATCATGGATCCATGGTCTTCCATGGATCATGTTTTGCCAAGGTAATGAATCAATACACAAATTCGTTAGACAGAATTCACACCTTCGATGTAGACATGTAGTCTGATTTCACGAATGGTGGGTTTAGCTTCTCCGCTAAATAATGCTAAAATCGAAGATTTAGAAGTTACCATAGTCTCCGGGATTCCCATTCTTTCAAAGTCTATAGTTGAATGATACTGATTGAGCAACCTTTGTCTATGAGGATCTTTCGTACATAGGGATTAGCTACATCTAAATTGTTAACTAACACGTCCTGATGAGGATCCTAAATGTCATTCATGTCTTCTTCATCAAATGAAACAACTATGGTTTTTCCTTTTTTTTCCTTCAAACAAGTTCTTTGAGGTGTCCTTTACTCAACAGATAACTTATCTCCTTCCTTAGAGCATAAAAGCCCTCGGTATTATAGCCGAAGTCTTCATTATATGTGCACCATTTGGATTTTCTATTTTTTTTATGATAGTTTATCATTTCTTCAGGGCCACCTTGATTTTTCACATAGATTCTGCATAGCAAACAATGATTCAACATATCAGTAGAAAATCAGTATAGTATATCTTAAGATATTCATCCTCATCTTCATCTTCTTCAACTAAATTGATTATGGCGTTGTATGGCACTGACTTTTATGATTTGTTGAAGGATGCTTCCCATTTCCGTTAGCCATGTTGACCCGTAGTGGGTCTAAGGATCCTTCTTTGTATTTCTCGCTCTTCTTCAAATCCGAGGAATATTAATGCTCTGTGCCACACCTCATTCCTATAGGATTCATCACGATATCCTCAAATAGCGGGGATTCTTTTATCAATCCCATTTTACTTGCTTATACTCTGGTGAATATATCCATGTTTTGGATATTCGAGGATTTTTTAGAGAACATGTTTACGTATACCCCATGGGATAGTTCCGAACCTCGAGTTATCATATATAAGCCACTCGTTAATCGTTCAATAGTTTTGCTGCAAGAAAGCTGGTTGTTAAATAAATTTATCAAATGAGCAAAAGAAGTTATAGAATAAGGAGGAACATTCAATAGCCATTTTAAGGGTGCTCTTGTTAAGGTACCACCAAAGGCCTTCATATCATGGATCCATGGTCTTCCATGGATCATGTTGTGCCAAGGTAATGAATCAATACACAAATTCGTTGGACAGAATTCACACCTTCGATGTAGACATGTAGTGTGATTTCACGAATGGTGGGTTTAGCTTCTCCGCTAAATCATGCTAAAATCGAAGATTTAGAAGTTACCACAGTCTCCGGGATTCCCATTCTTTTCAAAGTCTCTAGTTGAATGATACCGACTGAGCAACCTTTGTCTATGAGGATCTTGCGTACATAGGGATTAGCTACATCTAAATTGTTAACTAACACGTCCTGATGAGGATCCTAAATGTCATTCATGTCTTCTTCATCAAATGAAACAACTATGGTTTTTCCTTTTTTTCCCTTCAAACAAGTTCTTTGAGGTGTCCTTTACTCAACAGATAACTTATCTCCTTCCTTAGAGCATAAAAGCCCTCGGTATTATAGCCGAAGTCTTCATTATATGTGCACCATTTGGATTTTCTATTTTTTTTATGATAGTTTATCATTTCTTCAGGGCCACCTTGATTTTTCACATAGATTCTGCATAGCAAACAATGATTCAACATATCAGTAGAAAATCAGTATAGTATATATTAAGATATTCATCTTCCTTTCATCTTCTTCAACTAAATTGATTATGGCATTGTATGTCACTGACTTTTATGAGTTGTTGAAGGTTGCTTCCCATTTCCGTTAGCCATGTTCACCCGTAGTGGGTCTAAGGATCCCTCTTTGTATTTCTCGCTCTTCTTCAAATCCGAGGAATATTAATACTCTGTGCCACACCTCATTCCTATAGGATTCATCACGATATCCTCAAATAGTGGGGATTCTTTTATCAATCCCATTTTACTTGCTTATACTCTGGTGAATATATCCATGTTTTGGATATTCGAGGATTTTTTAGAGAACATGTTTAAGTATACCCTATGGGACAGTCCCGAACCTTGAGTTATCATATATAAGCCACTCGTTAATCGTTCAATAGTTTTGCTGCAAGAAAGCTGGTTGTTAAATAAATTTATCAAATGAGCAAAAGAAGTTATAGAATAAGGAGGAACATTCAATAGCCATTTTAAGGCTGGTCTTGTTAAGGTACCACCAAAGGCCTTCATATCATGGATCCATGGTCTTCCATGGATCATGTTGTGCCAAGGTAATGAATCAATACACAAATTCGTTGGACAGAATTCACACCTTCGATGTAGACATGTAGTGTGATTTCACGAATGGTGGGTTTAGCTTCTCTGCTAAATCATACTAAAATCGAAGATTTAGAAGTTACCACAGTCTCCAGGATTCCCATTCTTTTCAAAGTCTCTAGTTGAATGATACTGACTGAGCAACCTTTGTCTATGAGGATCTTGCATACATAGGGATTAGCTACATCTAAATTGTTAACTAACACGTCCTGATGAGGATCCTAAATGTCATTCATGTCTTCTTCATCAAATGAAACAACTATGGTTTTTCCTTTTTTTTCCTTCAAACAAGTTCTTTGAGGTGTCCATTACTCAACAGATAACTTATCTCCTTCCTTAGAGCATAAAAGCCCTCGGTATTATAGCCGAAGTCTTCATTATATGTGCACCATTTGGATTTTCTATTTTTTTTATGATAGTTTATCATTTCTTCTGGGCCACCTTGATTTTTCACATAGATTCTGCATAGCAAACAATGATTCAACATATCAGTAGTAAATCAGTATAGTATATCTTAAGATATTCATCCTCCTCTTCATCTTCTTCAACTAAATTGATTATGGCATTGTATGTCACTGACTTTTATGATTTGTTGAAGGATGCTTCCTATTTCCGTTAGCCATGTTCTCCCGTAGTGGGTCTAAGGATCCTTCTTTGTATTTCTCGCTCTTCTTCAAATCTGAGGAATATTAATGCTCTGTGCCACACCTCATTCCTATAGGATTCATCACGATATCCTCAAATAGTGGGGATTCTTTTATCAATCCCATTTTACTTGCTTATACTCTGGTGAATATATCCATGTTTTGGATATTCGAGGATTTTTTAGAGAACATGTTTAAGTATACCCTATGGGATAGTCCCGAACCTTGAGTTATCATATATAAGCCACCCGTTAATCGTTCAATAGTTTTGCTGCAAGAAAGCTGGTTGTTAAATAAATTTATCAAATGAGCAAAAGAAGTTATAGAATAAGGAGGAACATTCAATAGCCATTTTAAGGCTGGTCTTGTTTAGGTACCACCAAAGGCCTTCATATCATGGATCCATGGTCTTCCATGGATCATGTTGTGCCAAGGTAATGAATCAATACACAAATTCTTTGGACAGAATTCACACCTTCGATGTAGACATGTAGTCTGATTTCATGAATGGTGGGTTTAGCTTCTCCGCTAAATCATGCTAAAATCGAAGATTTAGAAGTTACCACAGTCTACGGGATTCCCATTCTTTTCAAAGTCTCAAGTTGAATGATACTGACTGAGCAACCTTTGTCTATGAGGATCTTGCGTACATAGTGATTATCTACATCTAAATTGTTAACTAACACGTCCTGATGAGGATCCTAAATGTCATTCATGTCTTCTTCATCAAATGAAACAACTATGGTTTTTCCTTTTTTTCCATTCCAACAAGTTCTTTGAGGTGTGCTTTACTCAACAGATAACTTATCTCCTTCCTTAGAGCATAAAAGCCCTCGGTATTATAGCCGAAGTCTTCATTATATGTGCACCATTTGGATTTTCTTTTTTTGTTGATAGTTTATCATTTCTTCAGGGCCACCTTGATTTTTCACGTAGATTCTGCATAGCAAACAATGATTCAACATATTAGTAGAAAATCAGTATAGTATATCTCAAGATATTCATCCTCCTCTTCATCTTCTTCAACTAAATTGATTATGGCATTGTATTATGATTTGTTGAAGGATGCTTCCCATTTCCGTTAGCCATGTTCACCCGTAGTGGGTCTAAGGATCCTTCTTTGTATTTCTCGCTCTTCTTCAAATGCGAGGAATATTAATTCTCGGTGCCACACCTCATTCCTATAGGATTCATCACGATATCCTCATAAAGTGGGGATTCTTTTATCAATCCCATTTTACTTGCTTATACTCTGGTGAATATATCCATGTTTTGGATATTCGAGGATTTTTTAGAGAACATGTTTAAGTATACCCTAAGGGATTGTCCCGAACCTTGAGTTATCATATATAAGCCACTCGTTAATCGTTCAATAGTTTTGCTGTAAGAAAGCTGGTTGTTAAATAAATTTATCAAATGAGCAAAAGAAGTTATAGAATAAGGAGGAACATTCAATAGCCATTTTAAGGCTGGTCTTGTTAAGGTACCACCAAAGGCCTTCATATCATGGATCCATGGTCTTCCATGGATCATGTTGTGCCAAGGTAATGAATCAATACACAAATTCGTTGGACAGAATTCACACCTTCGATGTAGACATGTAGTCTGATTTCACGAATGGTGGGTTTAGCTTCTCCGCTAAATCATGCTTAAATCGAAGATTTAGAAGTTACCACAGTCTCCGGGATTCCCATTCTTTTCAAAGTCTCTAGTTGAATAATACTGACTGAGCAACCTTTGTCTATGAGGATCTTGCGTACATAGTGATTAGCTACATCTAAATTGTTAACTAACACATCCTGATGAGGATCCTAAATGTCATTCATGTCTTCTTCATCAAATGAAACAACTATGGTTTTTCCTTTTTTTCCTTCCAACAAGTTCTTTGAGGTGTCCTTTACTCAACAGATAACTTATCTCCTTCCTTAGAGCACAAAAGCCCTCGGTATTATAGCCGAAGTCTTCATTATATGTGCACCATTTGGATTTTCTTTTTTTGTTGATAGTTTATCATTTCTTCACGGCCACCTTGATTTTTCACGTAGATTCTGCATAGCAAACAATGATTCAACATATCAGTAGAAAATCAGTATAGTATATCTCAAGATATTCATCCTCCTCTTCATCTTCTTCAACTAAATTGATTATGGCATTGTATGGCACTGACTTTTATGATTTGTTGAAGGATGCTTCCCATTTCCGTTAGCCATGTTCACCCGTAGTGTCTAAGGATCCTTCTTTTTATTTCTCTCTCTTCTTCAAATCCGAGGAATATTAATGCTCTGTGCCACACCTCATTCCTATAGGACTCATCACGATATCCTCATAAAGTGGGGATTCTTTTATCAATCCCATTTTACTTGCTTATACTCTGGTGAATATATCCATGTTTTGGATATTCGAGGATTTTTTAGAGAACATGTTTAAGTATACCCTAAGGGATTGTCCCGAACCTTTAGTTATCATATATAAGCCACTCGTTAATCGATCAATAGTTTTGCTGCAAGAAAGCTGGTTGTTAAATAAATTTATCAAATGAGCAAAAGAAGTTATAGAATAAGGAGGAATATTCAATAGCCATTTTAAGGCTGGTCTTGTTAAGGTACCACCAGAGGCCTTCATATCATGGATCCATGGTCTTCCATGGATCATGTTGTGCCAAGGTAATGAATCAATACACAAATTCGTTGGACAGAATTCACACCTTCGATGTAGACATGTAGTCTGATTTCACGAATGGTGGGTTTAGCTTCTCCTCTAAATCATGCTAAAATCCAAGATTTAGAAGTTACCACAGTCTCCGGGATTCCCATTCTTTTCAAAATCTCTAGTTGAATGATACTGACTGAGCAACCTTTGTCGATGAGGATCTTGTGTACATAGTGATTAGCTACATCTAAATTGTTAACTAACACATCCTGATGAGAATCCTAAATGTCATTCATGTCTTCTTCATCAAATGAAAAACTATGGTTTTTCCTTTTTTTTTCCTTCCAACAAGTTCTTTGAGGTGTCCTTTACTCAACAGATAACTTATCTCCTTCCTTAGAGCATAAAAGCCCTCGGTATTATAGCCGAAGTCTTCATTATATGTGCACCATTTGGATTTTCTTTTTTTGTTGATAGTTTATCATTTCTTCAGGGCCACCTTGATTTTTCACGTAGATTCTGCATAGCAAACATTGATTCAACATATCAGTAGAAAATCAGTATAGTATATCTTAAGATATTCATCCTCCTCTTCATCTTCTTCAACTAAATTGATTATTGAATTGTATGGCACTGACTTTTATGATTTGTTGAAGGATGCTTCCCACTTCCGTTAGCCATGTTCACCCGTAGTGGGTCTAAGGATCCTTCTTTGTATTTCTCGCTCTTCTTCAAATCCGAGGAATATCAATGCTCTGTGCCACACCTCATTCCTATAGGATTCATCACAATATCCTCAAAAAGTGGGGATTCTTTTATCAATCCCATTTTCTTGCTTATACTCTGGTGAATATATCCATGTTTTGGATATTCGAGGATTTTTTAGAGAACATGTTTAAGTATACCCAAAGGGATTGTCCCGAAGCTTGAGTTATCATATATAAGCCACTCGTTAATCGTTCAATAGTTTTTCTGCAAGAAAGCTGGTTGTTAAATAAATTTATCAAATGAGCAAAACAAGTTATAGAATAAGGAGGAACATTCAATAGCCATTTTAAGGGTGGTCATGTTAAGGTACCACCAAAGGCCTTCATATCATGGATCCATGGTCTTCCATGGATCATGTTGTGCCAAGGTAATGAATCAATACACAAATTCGTTGGACAGAATTCACACCTACGATGTAGACATGTAGTCTGATTTCACGAATGGTGGGTTTAGCTTCTCCGCTAAATCATGCTAAAATCGAAGATTTAGAAGTTACCACAGTCTCCGGGATTCCCATTCTTTTCAAAGTCTCTAGTTGAATGATACTGACTGAGCAACCTTTGTCTATGAGTATCTTGCGTACATAGTGATTAGGCACATCTAAATTGTTAACTAACACGTCCTGATGAGGATCATAAATGTCATTCATGTCTTCTTCATCAAATGAAACAACTATGGTTTTTCCTTTTTTCCCTTCCAACAAATTCTTTGAGGTGTTCTTTACTCAACAGATAACTTATCTCCTTCCTTAGAGCATAAAAGCCCTCGGTATTATAGCCGAAGTCTTCATTATATGTGCACCATTTGGATTTTCTTTTTTTGTTGACAGTTTATCATTTCTTCAGGGCCACCTAGATTTTTCACGTAGATTCTGCATAGCAAACAATGATTCAACATATCAGAAGAAAATCAGTATAGTATATCTTAAGATATTCATCCTCCTCTTCATCTTCTTCAACTAAATAGATTATGGCATTGTATGGCACTAACTTTTATGATTTGTTGAAGGATGCTTCCCATTTCCGTTAGCCATGTTCACCCGTAGTGGGTCTAAGGATCCTTCTTTGTATTTCTCGCTCTTCTTCAAATCCGAGGAATATTAATGCTCTGTGCCACACTTCATTCCTATAGGATTCATCACGATATCCTCATAAAGTGGGGATTCTTTTATCAATCCCATTTTACTTGCTTATACTCTGGTGAATATATCCATGTTTTGGATATTCGAGGATTTTTTAGAGAACATGTTTAAGTATACCCTAAGGGATTGTCTCGAACCTTGAGTTATCATATATATGCCACTCGTTAATCGTTCAATAGTTTTGCTGCAAGAAAGCTGGTTGTTAAATAAAATTATCAAATGAGCAAAAGAAGTTATAGAATAAGGAGGAACATTCAATAGCCATTTTAAGGCTGGTCTTGTTAAGGTACCACCAAAGGCCTTCATATCATGGGTCCATGGTCTTCCATGGATCATGTTGTGCCAAGGTAATGAATCAATACACAAATTCGTCGGACATAACTCACACCTTCGATGTAGACATGTAGTCTGATTTCACGAATGGTTGGTTTAGCTTCTCCGCTAAATCATGCTAAAATCGAAGATTTAGAAGTTACCACAGCCTTCGGGATTCCCATTCTTTTCAAAGTCTCTAGTTGAATGATACTGACTGAGCAACCTTTGTCTATGAGGATCTTGGGTACATAGTGATTAGCAACATCTAAATTGTTAACTAACACGTCCTGATGAGGATCCTAAATGTCATTCATGTCTTCTTCATCAAGTGAAACAACTATGGTTTTTCCTTTTTTTTCCTTCCAACAAGTTCTTTGAGGTGTCCTTTACACAACAGATAACTTAACTCCTTCCTTAGAGCATAAAAGCCCTCGGTAATATAGCCGAAGTCTGATTATATGTGCACCATTTGGATTTTCTTTTTTTGTTGATAGTTTATCATTTCTTCAGGGCCACCTTGATTTTTCACATAGATTCTGCATAGCAAACAATGATTCAGCATATCAGTAGAAAATCAGTATAGTATATCTTAAGATATTCATCCTCCTCTTCATCTTCTTCAACTAAATTGATTATGGCATTGTATGGCACTGACTTTTATGATTTGCTGAAGGATGCTTCCCATTTCCGTTAGCCATGTTCACCCGTAGTGGATCTAAGGATCCTTATTTGTATTTCTCGCTCTTCTTCAAATCCGAGGAATATTAATGCTCTGTGCCACACTTCATTCCTATAGGATTCATCACGATATCCTCATAAAGTGGGGATTCTTTTATCAATCCCATTTTACTTGCTTATACTCTGGTGAATATATCCATGTTTTGGATATTCGAGGATTTTTTAGAGAACATGTTTAAGTATACCCTAAGGGATTGTCTCGAACCTTGAGTTATCATATATAAGCCACTCGTTAATCGTTCAATAGTTTTGCTGCAAGAAAGCTGGTTGTTAAATAAATTTATCAAATGAGCAAAAGAAGTTATAGAATAAGGAGGAACATTCAATAGCCATTTTAAGGCTTGTCTTGTTAAGGTACCACCAAAGGCCTTCATATCATGGGTCCATGGTCTTACATGGATCATGTTGTGCCAAGGTAATGAATCAATACACAAATTCGTTGGACAGAATTCACACCTTCGATGTAGACATGTAGTCTGATTTCACGAATGGTGGGTTTAGCTTCTCCGCTAAATCATGCTAAAATCGAAGATTTAGAAGTTACCACAGTCTCCGGGATTCCCATTCTTTTCAAAGTCTCTAGTTGAATGATACTGACTGAGCAACCTTTGTCTATGAGGACCTTGGGTACATAGTGATTAGCAACATCTAAATTGTTAACTAACACGTCCTGATGAGGATCCTAAATGTCATTCATGTCTTCTTCATCAAGTGAAACAACTATGGTTTTTCCTTTTTTTCCTTCCAACAAGTTCTTTGAGGTGTCCTTTACTCAACAGATAACTTATCTCCTTCCTTAGAGCATAAAAGCCCTCGGTATTATAGCCGAAGTCTTCATTATATGTGCACCATATGGATTTTCTTTTTTTGTTGATAGTTTATCATTTCTTCAGGGCCACCTTGATTTTTCACTTAGATTCTGCATAGCAAACAATGATTCAACATATCAGTAGAAAATCAGTATAGTATATCTTAAGATATTCATCCTCCTCTTCATCTTCTTCAACTAAATTGATTATGGCATGGTATGGCACTGACTTTTATGATTTGCTGAAGGATGCTTCCCATTTCCGTTAGCCATGTTCACCCGTAGTGGATCTAAGGATCCTTATTTGTATTTCTCGCTCCTCTTCAAATCCGAGGAATATTAATGCTCTGTGCCACACTTCATTCCTATAGGATTCATCACGATATCCTCATAAAGTGGGGATTCTTTTATCAATCCCATTTTACTTGCTTATTCTCTTGTGAATATATCCATGTTTTGGATATTCGAGGATTTTTTAGAGAACATGTTTATGTATATCCTAAGGGATTGTCTCGAACCTTGAGTTATCATATATAAGCCACTCGTTAATCGTTCAATAGTTTTGCTGCAAGAAAGCTGGTTGTTAAATAAATTTATCAAATGAGCAAAAGAAGTTATAGAATAAGGAGGAACATTCAATAGCCATTTTAAGGCTGGTCTTGTTAAGGTACCACCAAAGGCCTTCATATCATGGGTCCATGGTCTTCCATGGATCATGTTGTGCCAAGGTAATGAATCAATACACAAATTCGTTGGACAGAATTCACACCTTCGATGTAGACATGTAGTCTGATTTCACGAATGGTGGGTTTAGCTTCTCCGCTAAATCATGCTAAAATCGAAGATTTAGAAGTTACCATAGTCTCCGGGATTCCCATTCTTTTCAAAGTCTCTAGTTGAATGATACTGACTGAGCAACCTTTGTCTATGAGGATCTTGGGTACATAGTGAATAGCAACATCTAAATTGTTAACTAACACGTCCTGATGAGGATCCTAAATGTCATTCATGTCTTCTTCATCAAGTGAAACAACTATGGTTTTTCCTTTTTTTCCTTCTAACAAGTTCTTTGAGGTGTCCTTTACTCAACAGATAACTTATCTCCTTCCTTAGAGAATAAAAGCCCTCGGTATTATAGCCGAAGTCTTCATTATATGTGCACCATTTGGATTTTCTTTTTTTGTTGATAGTTTATCATTTCTTCAGGGCCACCTTGATTTTTCACGTAGATTCTGCATAGCAAACAATGTTTCAACATATCAGTAGAAAATCAGTATAGTATATCTTAGGATATTCATCATCCTCTTCATCTTCTTCAACTAAATTGATTATAGCATTGTATGGAACTGACTTTTATGATTTGTTGAAGGATGCTTCCCTTGTCCGTTCGCCATGTTCACCCGTAGTGGGTCTAAGGATCCTTCTTTGTATTTCTCGCTCTTCTTCAAATCTGAGGAATATTAATGCTCTATGCCACACTTCATTCCTATAGGATTCATCACGATATACTCATAAAGTGGGGATTCTTTTATCAATCCCATTTTACTTGCTTATACTCTGGTGAATATATCCATGTTTTGGATATTCGAGGATTTTTTAGAGAACATGTTTAAGTATACCCAAAGGGATTGTCCCGAAGCTTGAGTTATCATATATAAGCCACTCGTTAATCGTTCAATAGTTTTGCTGCAAGAAAGCTGGTTGTTAAATAAATTTATCAAATGAGCAAAAGAAGTTATAGAATAAGGAGGAACATTCAATAGCCATTTTAAGGCTGGTCTTGTTAAGGTACCACCAAAGGCCTTCATATCATGGGTCCATGGTCTTCCATGGATCATGTTGTGCCAAGGTAATGAATCAATACACAAATTCGTTGGACAGAATTCACACCTTCGATGTAGACATGTAGTCTGATTTCACGAATGGTGGGTTTAGCTTCTCCGCTAAATCATGCTAAAATCGAAGATTTAGAAGTTACCATAGTCTCCGGGATTCCCATTCTTTTCAAAGTCTCTAGTTGAATGATACTGACTGAGCAACCTTTGTCTATGAGGATCTTGGGTACATAGTGAATAGCAACATCTAAATTGTTAACTAACACGTCCTGATGAGGATCCTAAATGTCATTCATGTCTTCTTCATCAAGTGAAACAACTATGGTTTTTCCTTTTTTTCCTTCCAACAAGTTCTTTGAGGTGTCCTTTACTCAACAGATAACTTATCTCCTTCCTTAGAGAATAAAAGCCCTCGGTATTATAGCGGAAGTCTTCATTATATGTGCACCATTTGGATTTTCTTTTTTTGTTGATAGTTTATCATTTCTTCAGGGCCACCTTGATTTTTCACGTAGATTCTGCATAGCAAACAATGTTTCAACATATCAGTAGAAAATCAGTATAGTATATCTTAGGATATTCATCATCCTCTTCATCTTCTTCAACTAAATTGATTATAGCATTGTATGGAACTGACTTTTATGATTTGTTGAAGGATGCTTCCCTTGTCCGTTCGCCATGTTCACCCGTAGTGGGTCTAAGGATCCTTCTTTGTATTTCTCGCTCTTCTTCAAATCTGAGGAATATTAATGCTCTATGCCACACTTCATTCCTATAGGATTCATCACGATATACTCATAAAGTGGGGATTCTTTTATCAATCCCATTTTATTTCCTAAACTCTGGTGAATATATCCATGTTTTGGATATTCGAGGATTTTTTAGAGAACATGTTTAAGTATACCCAAAGGGATTGTCCCGAAGCTTGAGTTATCATATATAAGCCACTCGTTAATCGTTCAATAGTTTTGCTGCAAGAAAGCTGGTTGTTAAATAAATTTATCAAATGAGCAAAAGAAGTTATAGAATAAGGAGGAACATTCAATAGCCATTTTAAGGCTGGTCTTGTTAAGGTACCACCAAAGGCCTTCATATCATGGGTCCATGGTCTTCCATGGATCATGTTGTGCCAAGGTAATGAATCAATACACAAATTCGTTGGACAGAATTCACACCTTCGATGTAGACATGTAGTCTGATTTCACGAATGGTGGGTTTAGCTTCTCCGCTAAATCATGCTAAAATCGAAGATTTAGAAGTTACCATAGTCTCCGGGATTCCCATTCTTTTCAAAGTCTCTAGTTGAATGATACTGACTGAGCAACCTTTGTCTATGAGGATCTTGGGTACATAGTGAATAGCAACATCTAAATTGTTAACTAACACGTCCTGATGAGGATCCTAAATGTCATTCATGTCTTCTTCATCAAGTGAAACAACTATGGTTTTTCCTTTTTTTCCTTCCAACAAGTTCTTTGAGGTGTCCTTTACTCAACAGATAACTTATCTCCTTCCTTAGAGAATAAAAGCCCTCGGTATTATAGCCGAAGTCTTCATTATATGTGCACCATTTGGATTTTCTTTTTTTGTTGATAGTTTATCATTTCTTCAGGGCCACCTTGATTTTTCACGTAGATTCTGCATAGCAAACAATGTTTCAACATATCAGTAGAAAATCAGTATAGTATATCTTAGGATATTCATCATCCTCTTCATCTTCTTCAACTAAATTGATTATAGCATTGTATGGAACTGACTTTTATGATTTGTTGAAGGATGCTTCCCTTGTCCGTTCGCCATGTTCACCCGTAGTGGGTCTAAGGATCCTTCTTTGTATTTCTCGCTCTTCTTCAAATCTGAGGAATATTAATGCTCTATGCCACACTTCATTCCTATAGGATTCATCACGATATACTCATAAAGTGGGGATTCTTTTATCAATCCCATTTTATTTCCTAAACTCTGGTGAATATATCCATGTTTTGGATATTCGAGGATTTTTTAGAGAACATGTTTAAGTATACCCAAAGGGATTGTCCCGAAGCTTGAGTTATCATATATAAGCCACTCGTTAATCGTTCAATAGTTTTGCTGCAAGAAAGCTGGTTGTTAAATAAATTTATCAAATGAGCAAAAGAAGTTATAGAATAAGGAGGAACATTCAATAGCCATTTTAAGGCTGGTCTTGTTAAGGTACCACCAAAGGCCTTCATATCATGGGTCCATGGTCTTCCATGGATCATGTTGTGCCAAGGTAATGAATCAATACACAAATTCGTTGGACAGAATTCACACCTTCGATGTAGACATGTAGTCTGATTTCACGAATGGTGGGTTTAGCTTCTCCGCTAAATCATGCTAAAATCGAAGATTTAGAAGTTACCATAGTCTCCGGGATTCCCATTCTTTTCAAAGTCTCTAGTTGAATGATACTGACTGAGCAACCTTTGTCTATGAGGATCTTGGGTACATAGTGAATAGCAACATCTAAATTGTTAACTAACACGTCCTGATGAGGATCCTAAATGTCATTCATGTCTTCTTCATCAAGTGAAACAACTATGGTTTTTCCTTTTTTTCCTTCCAACAAGTTCTTTGAGGTGTCCTTTACTCAACAGATAACTTATCTCCTTCCTTAGAGAATAAAAGCCCTCGGTATTATAGCCGAAGTCTTCATTATATGTGCACCATTTGGATTTTCTTTTTTTGTTGATAGTTTATCATTTCTTCAGGGCCACCTTGATTTTTCACGTAGATTCTGCATAGCAAACAATGTTTCAACATATCAGTAGAAAATCAGTATAGTATATCTTAGGATATTCATCATCCTCTTCATCTTCTTCAACTAAATTGATTATAGCATTGTATGGAACTGACTTTTATGATTTGTTGAAGGATGCTTCCCTTGTCCGTTCGCCATGTTCACCCGTAGTGGGTCTAAGGATCCTTCTTTGTATTTCTCGCTCTTCTTCAAATCTGAGGAATATTAATGCTCTATGCCACACTTCATTCCTATAGGATTCATCACGATATACTCATAAAGTGGGGATTCTTTTATCAATCCCATTTTATTTCCTAAACTCTGGTGAATATATCCATGTTTTGGATATTCGAGGATTTTTTAGAGAACATGTTTAAGTATACCCAAAGGGATTGTCCCGAAGCTTGAGTTATCATATATAAGCCACTCGTTAATCGTTCAATAGTTTTGCTGCAAGAAAGCTGGTTGTTAAATAAATTTATCAAATGAGCAAAAGAAGTTATAGAATAAGGAGGAACATTCAATTGCCATTTTAAGGCTGGTCTTGTTAAGGTACCACCAAAGGCCTTCATATCATGGGTCCATGGTCTTCCATGGATCATGTTGTGCCAAGGTAATGAATCAATACACAAATTCATTGGACAGAATTCACACCTTCGATGTAGACATGTAGTCTGATTTCACGAATGGTGGGTTTAGCTTCTCCGCTAAATCAAGCTAAAATCGAAGATTTAGAAGTTACCATAGTCTCCAGGATTCCCATTCTTTTCAAAGTCTCTAGTTGAATGATACTGACTGAGCAACCTTTGTTTATGAGGATCATGCGTACATAGTGATTAGCGACATCTAAATTGTTAACTAACACGTCCTGATGAGGATCCTAAATGTCATTCATGTCTTCTTCATCAAATGAAACAACTATGGTTTTTCCTTTTTTTCCTTCCAACAAGTTCTTTGAGGTGTCCTTTACTCAACAGATAACTTATCTCCTTCCTTAGAGCATAAAAGCCCTTGGTATTATAGCCGCAGTGTTCATTATATGTGCACCATTTGGATTTTCTTTTTTTGTTGATACTTTATCATTTCTTCAGGGCCACCTTGATTTTTCACGTAAATTTTGCAAAGCAAACAAGGATTGAACATATCAGTAGAAAATCGGTATAGTATCTCTTAAGATATTAATCCTCCTCTTCATCTTCTTCAACTAAATTGATTATGACATTCTATGGCACTGCCTTTTATGATTTGTTGAAGGATGCTTCCCATTTCCGTTAGCCATGTTCACCCGTAGTGGGTCTAAGGATCGTTTTTTGTATTTTTCGCTCTTCTTCGAATACGAAGAATATTAATGCTCTGTGCCACACTTCATTCCCACAGGATTCATCACGATATCCTCATAAAGTGGGGATTCTTTTGTCAATCCCATTTTACATGCTTATACTCTGGTGAATATATCCAAGTTTTGGATATTAGAGGATTTTTTTAGAGAACATGTTTAAGTATACCCTATGGGATTCTCCGGAACCTTAATTTATCATATATAAGGCACTCGTTAATCGTTCAATAGTTTTGCTGCAAGAAAGCTGGTTGTTAATAAGTTTATCAAATGCGCAAAAGAAGTTACAGAATAAAGAGGAACATTCAATAGCCATTTTAAAGCTAGCCTTGTTAAGGTACCACCAAAGGCCTTCACATCATGGATCCATGGTCTTCCATGGATCACGTTGTGCCAAGGTAATGAATCAATACACAAATTCGTTGGACAGAATTCACACCTTCGATGTAGACATGTAGTTTGATTTCACGAATGGTGGCTTTAGCTTCTCCGCTAAATCATGCAAAAATCAAAGGTTTAGAAGTTACCACAGTGTCCGGGATTCCCATTCTTTTCAAGGTCTCTGGTTGAATGATATTGACTGAGCTACCTTTGTCTATGAGGATCTTGTGTACATAGTGATTAGCTACATCTAAATTGTTAACTAACACGTCCTGATGAGGATCCTAAATGTCATTCATGTCTTCTTCATCAAATGAAACAACATTGGTTTTTCCGTTTTTTCCTTCCAACAAATTCTTTGAGGTGTCCTTTCCTCAACTGATAACTTATCTCCTTCCTTAGAGCGTAAAAGCCCTCGGTATTATAGCCGAATTCTTTATTATATGCGCACCATTTGGATTTGCTTTTTTTTCTTGATAGTTAATCATTTCTTCAGGGCCACCTTGTTTTCACCTAGATTCTGCATAGCAAACAATGATTTAACATATCAGTAGAAAATCAGTATAGTATATCTTAAGATATTCATCCTCCTCTTCATCTTCTTCCACTAAATTAATTATGGCATTGTATGCATTGACTTTTATGATTTGTTGAAGGATGCTTTCCATTTCCGTTAGCCATGTTCACCCGTAGTGGATCTAAGGATCCTTCTTTGTATTTTTCGCTCTTCTTCGAATCCGAGGAATATTAATGGTCTGTGACACACTTCATTCCTGCAAGGATTCATCACGATATCCTCATAAAGTGGGGATTCTTTTGTCAATCCCATTTTACATGCTTATACTCTGGTGAATATATCCAAGTTTTGGATATTCGAGGATTTTTTAGAGAACATGTTTAAGTATACCCTATGGGATTCTCCCGAACCTTGAGTTATCGTGTATAAGTCACTCGTTAATCGTTCAGTAGTTCTGCTGCAAGAAAGCTGGTTGTTAAATAATTTTATCAAATGAGCAAAAGAAGTTATAGAACAAGGAGGAACATTCAATAGCCATTTTAAGGCTGGTCTTGTTAAGGTACCACCAAAGGCCTTCATATCATGGATCCATGGTCTTCCATGGATCATGTAGTGCTAAGGTAATGAATCAATACATAAATTCGTTGGACAGAATTCACACCTTCGATGTCGACATGTAGTCTGATTTCACGAATGGTGGCTTTAGCTTCTCCGCTAAATCATGCTAAAATCAAAGATTTAGAAATTACCAGAGTCTCCGGAATTCTCATTCTTTTCAATGTCTCTAGTTGAATGATATTGACTGAGCTACCTTTGTCTATGAGGATCTTGCGTACATAGTGATTAGCTACATCTAAATTATTAACTAACTGTTAGTGCATATATGTAATAGTTTGCTATTCAAAATGTAATTTATTTAAAGATTTGTATAGGTTCAGCTAGGGGTTTTGCATAGGTTCGTCTGGCCCACGAACCTAGGCAGGTTCGGCGAACCTATTGCTTTGATAGGTTTGGAGAACCTATAACCTTTGGAAGGTTAGCGAACCTATAGGTTTGGCAACCTAGGTTCGCCCAGTGAACCTATGGGTTCGGCCAGCGAACCTAGGGGTCGGCTGATGATAGGTTCGGCTGACAGTCAAATTGTATTTATAGGAGGTTTGTCTGAATTGTTCTTAACTTTTGACAGAACTTTGGCAGAACTTGATTGTAATTCTCTGTGTGAGAAAACTCTGTGTGTGAGATTGTAATCATTTGTTGATTAATAGAAGAAGTTTTGTTTATGGAATTACTTGTTTGTTCTTTGATTCATTCTATATCAACCATGGATTCTGCACATGATTGATAGATTGTAGAGCTTCTAGATCGATCCTAACAGATTTCACCAAATCTACAGTGGTATAAGAGAATTTGGTGAAGTTCTATATTGATTTGTTCAAAGAATTCAAGTGATTTGAAGGTTTTGAAGACTTGAAAATCAATTATGGCCAAAGTTTATTCTTTTCTATTCGATTGATTACTTTTTGAGATTTTTTTATCTTCAATTGTTGTTGAATTACAACAATTAACGATTTGGAGGTGTTATTTTGAAGTTTTAAAAGGATTTTTCAACGTTTTGGAAGGTTTCCCTCCCAAAATTTTTGAATTTTGCAGACTAGGTTCGTTAGACGAACCTGTATTCAGCTGGAACAATAGGTTCACTGGAATTGGCATTTTTCTAAGGTTCGTTTGTGTTTTCTACAAGGTTCATTTGAGGTTCGCTTGTTTTTCTGCGAGGTTTGTTGCAAGGTTTGTTGTTGGTCAAGCAGAGGTTCGTCTGACTTGAGGTTCGCTTCTCTAAAGGTTCGGTTGCAAGGTTCGTCTGGTTCAAGGTTCGCTTGTCTCAGGGTTCGTTTATTTCAAGGTTCGTTTGTTTAAAGGTTCGTTGGTGTTCAAGGTTCGTGAGGCTAAGGTTCGCTACTCTAGGTTCGTTTGATTGATTGAAGGTTCGCCTCTTTCAAAAGGTTTGCAAGTGATTCTTCAGAAAAGTTTCACTGATTAAAAAGTTGAAATCATGTTTGAGATGTACACAGCGATGGCTAGTCAGAATACCAAGCTTCAGAGCATTCTGATTAGTGAGACAGAAGTGGGAAGTGCCAACAAGGTGCCAAAGTTATTAGATTTGGCTGATTATGACAATTGGAAAGGACGCTTCGAAACTCATCTCAATGGCACATACACTAATCTATAGGAGAGAATTTTATCTCCATATGAGAGACCTTGAGTTGTTGGAACTGATCTAATTCAACTCTTAGAACAACTAGATGTCGATGAGCGAAAGAAATATGATTAAGACAAAAACGCATATTGGTTATTGAGTCAAGCTATTCCAAACCAGATTCTACACCAATTTGATGAACATAAGACTGCTTATAGTCTTTGGAATGCTTTAAAAGCTAGAGTTGAAGGAAACACGAATCTGAAGAAGATGAAGGCAACAGGTATTCGAAAAGAGTTTGAAAATTTTAACATCATTGGCAATGAAAGTTTGGATGCCTTAATCACTAGATACAGACGTTTACTGACCGAAATGAGAAAATGTGGCATTGAATATTCAGAAGATTAGAAGATTGATTGTCTAGCTGATGCTTTGCCCGATAAATGGAACTCTTAGTGCTGATATTAAGGGAGAATTTACTATAACTGACCATGGTAGAATTTATTCAGAAGCTTGAAGAACAAGAGATGAAAGATAAATGAAAAGCGAGTAAAGTGAATGTTACCCAAGATCCTTCATTATATGGTGGTTCTGTTGCTACACCGCCTGCTTCATCTGCCAAAATTCAGACTGCATTTGTGTCTAGTACTTCAGATAGTTTTCATGTTCCTTCTACATCTTCAAGTTCTAGTTCATCCTATTCTAAAAACGAGATGAAGTCTGACCCTATACCACCTCTTGTTCAGCTCAATACTACTAATCTGGGAAAAGTTACTATTGAAGCTATTAAGGATCATATGTCTATTCTATATTGTGTTGTCAGTGCATATGATGAACAAGTTGCTGGAAGAATTGGAAATGCAAATTTGACATTTGAAGACTATGCACAAATCGATGATGAAATGGAACTAATCGATACACAATGGGCACTGGCGAGTGTTATTCGAAGAATCAATCGGTATGAGAAGAAGACGGGCAAGAAATTCACTTTCGACCGCAACACCAAATTTGGATTCAATCCAAAGTCTACTCAGTGTTATAACTGTGGTGAGCATGGTCATTTTGCCAGAGAATGCAAAAACCCTAAGAAACAAGGGAATCTAAATCCGTTCAAGCCACAAGATAATTTCCAAAAAAAGAAAGAAAAAATTTGATGATTCATCTAAAGCACTTGTGAGTCAAGCTGATGAGGGCTATGACTGGGGGAAGCAGTACAATGAACTGATGGGTGCGTTTATGGCTTCGATGGATGAAGAATCTGGCAAAGGCAAGGTGAAAGTGGATGAGGTAAATGAGGAATTGCTTGAGATGATTGATAAACTGAAGGTGATGAATGCTCAGCTAGCAGCTAAACTGATGGAGAGCACAGAAGCAAATAAAAAGCTGATTTTAAGACAAAAATCTTTTGATAAGAAGATAATTGATCTTGGTAAAGAAAATGAAGATTTGAAGATCAAAGTTTTACAAAAAAACCATGCTGTGACTGTGCATCTTGAATCAGTTCAGAAGTTAAAAGTGGAATTATTAGCAGCTAAAGCTGAAGCTGAGTTACACAAAGGCAAGCTTGATAATTACCAAAATTCAACTTATATCATCGATTACTTTGCGGCTATGCAAAGATCTACGCATGATACTTCTGGAATTGGTTTTCATGCTGTGGCACATCCTCCTAGTTATGTATCAAGACCACAACTTGATCCTACTTTGGAAGTTAATCCGACTTCATTAAAGGAGATTGTGTCTGATCATGTAACTGAGGATGAGGGAAATTCATCATCTCATGATAGTGAATTTGTTGACTATGATGCTCCTATTATCGAGGACATTACAGATTCAGAATTTCCAGCTGATATTCTGAGAATGATTGGTCATCAAGTCAATACAATTGAGAAACAAAGTTTGAAGTGTCAAAAATCCAAGTCTGACATGAAACCAGTTGGCAAAGCAATGTTTACTCCAACTGTTGTTTCTAAACCATTGCCAAAAATCAAAACTACATATAATCTCAAACCAACTGAATTTGTCAAGCCTTCTAATACACAGAAAGGAGAATCGAGTAATGCTTTTCAAAAACAAAAAGGGATTTCTGACAAGGTTGATAAGAAGGTTGTCAAGGTGGTTGACAAGGGTAATCAAAAGAAGGCAAAATCACAGCTTTTTCAAATTCAAAAGAATAATTCCAAGATAAAAGCCACAGGTTTGAAGCATAATAGTTCATCTCCATCTGTTGCATCTAAGTCTTTGGGTTCATCAAAGAATTGTGATGAATTAAAACCAAATAATACTTCAAAAAGGAAATGCTACAAATGTGGGAAATTGGGTCATGTCATTGCTGATTGTGATTTGGACACCTGCAACAGATTTCCTTCTTTTACTCCACGAGAAACACGACAGTGTTTTACTTGTGGGGGAAAGGGACATACTACAACAAATTGTCCAAATCATAAGATCAGAAAGAATTCTGTTAATGACAGTCGAGTGATCCAATCTGGTGGGAGTCCTAGGAGAGTAAAGCCTACTAAGGAGGAAATGAGAGTCCTCAGAAAATTTGATCCTGAGTGTGTCTGGGTTAAGGAAGAAAAGATTCAGAAAAGGAAAGCTTTTGATAACAAACAACATGTCAAAAGAGTGGTAAAAATGGCATCATTATCTGATGAAGAATTTTATGACAATTTTTCTTCCAAACAATTTTCAAAACAAAACGTTAATTCAAATTCTTTTTGGAAATTGAGACACAGGTTAGATGATAATTTTTTTGTGAGAAAGGATGAATGCTTGGAATATAGGTCTTCAAGTAGTTCATCAAAACCGAATGGCAGGAGGCTATTCTGGGAGACTCAATGTCGAAATGGCAGGAGTCATCCCTTTTGATACTGATTAAAATTTTAATTTATTGTGCAGGTGGCATTCATGGGCCATATCAACAGTCGATAGATTGTTGATAGTGGATGCTCACGGCACATGACGGGAGAGTTAGGTTTGTTGAAAGAGTTTAAGCAAATGAATGGATGTTATGTTAATTTTGCAGGTGACAAAGGTGGTCAGATTACCAGGTGTGGTAGTTTGACTAATGGTAAAGTTTCCTTTGACAATGTGAATTACTGCAAGGAGTTAACTAACAATCTTTTGAGTGTGTCACAGATTTGTGACAAAGGTTATAAGGTGTTGTTTGATAACAAGAAATGTTATGTGCTTCAACAAGGAATTCAGATTCCTGAAGACTGCCGACAGGAGTAAGGATTTATATGTTTTGGACATGGCTAAGGTGGAGACTATAAACAAGGTGGAGACGTGTCTGGTGTCGAAGGCAACCGAGCAGGAAACTAGGTCTTGGCACAGACAGATGGGTCACATACATATCAGGAAGATGAATCATTTATGTGACATCCGGTATTTTACGAACGATGAATCGTAAAAGGTTAGTGTACTAAACTTGATTTATTTAATGCGTTAACAATTTAATAATGATTATTAAATTAATGTGGATTAAAAAGTCTAGCACAAAGTGTTGTTTAAATGCATGGATTTGCATTTAGTGAATTTTTGAGATTTCGGAACCGTTCAACGGTGTTTAAGCGAACGTTGGTGACGACTTGATTAACGAATTTAGAGATATGCTTGGTTTAGCATAAAATGATAAATCATAAATGGGTAAATAAAGTTAACGATGAAAACCAGGAAATTTGGTGTAAACTGTGGAATTTACTAACAACCGACTTTACCTGTGTTTTTGCCGGATAAGATGGATTAAATTATCCAAACAATATTTAAGGTCATCGTTTCTGACTAAAATTTGATCGTTTAGTACGATTAAATATTTTATTAATTTTAGAATAAAAATTGAATTTTTAGAAAAATATCCGATACAAGAATTATACACCGTAGCACTCTCAATATACATGTTTTTGTCTGGATTGAGTATAAGTTTGACAAGTGTATTACACATGTCATATGAGTAGGTGAAAGAAGATTTCTAGAAAAGTTAAAAACCCAACAAATCTTTCAAACCATCATTACATTTATTCCTACACTCCATCATCTCTCTATCCCATTTCTTTACCCAAATCGTAGACACGCCTCTCTCTCTCTACAATCACCTTTTTTGCATCTTTTAAGCTCCATCATCCTCATTTACTTAGAATTTTGGTGTTCTTGGTGGTTTTGGTAGCTTGGCGAAGATTATTGATCAAAAGAAACAACATATTCTATCATCACAACTAAGGTAATATACTCACATGTATATGGGTTTTTATAAAAGTTGGTTCACCCACATAAAGAGTTGGATCAAGTGGGTTTTTATAGAAAATAATAATGTGTATGAATGTGTGTGTGTGTGTGAAACGTAAATACATACACATATATGTATGTATGTATGTATCGTAATGTATGTGTGTGTGTGTATATGGGTGTGTAAGTTCTTTCAAAATATACATACCTACATACATGGATGATTTTGCTTGGATGATGATGTTAATCACATGCATGTACATATACATACATATATATGTATGTGGAAGTGAAATAAATTACACGCATGAACATATATATATATATATATATGTATGTGCATGTGAGATGATTACATGCATGTATGTATATATATATATATGGGTGAGTGTGAGATCTTGCATGCATGAATATGTGTATATGTAATTTCTAGATACATCCATGTATACACGTATGATATATATGGATATGTATGATTTTGTCATACATGCATGTATGTTTACATACATGATATATTTATATATGAATGCATGAATGTTTTGATGTCATGTATGCATGTGTGTGTATTATACTCATGAATACACATATATACACACATAAGTATATGTATAAAAAGTATGATGTACATGCATGATGGTTATGCATGCATGGGTATGTATGTAACTATGTATCTAATTATTGAATTTTAAAAATAATAATAATAATAATAATTAAAATTTTATGAAATATATTAGATCTTATCTAAAAGCTTAAATATAGCTAAAAATATAAATATTTTTGTTGTAAAATGAATAAAGAATGGTTAGATAAGTTGGCCATAATTTTTGTTACCTTAAAATGGATGTTTTGATAAGATAAAATCTTTAAAAATAGAGTTTTCTATAAAATAAATTTTTAACAGATTTTTATCAGCAAATTATGGGGATTTATAACATATTTAAAGTATAAAATTTAGTGGTTTTAGAAATGTAATAATATAACGGTTATTAAGGACCGAAAATACACGTTTTAAAACTATTTTTAACGTATAAAAAGGGTCATTCTATGAATCTGATTTTGATCAGAAAATTTATAAGTTTCTATGATAAAAACTTGTAAATTTTAATGTACAAGTGTTGCAAGAAAAGTATAAAATGAAATACTTGAAAACTATTGCTAAATATAACGTAAAACGTCGTTTTAATGCAAAAATTCGACATAATTATGTAACTGATTTAATCAGAAAATTTGATATAAAAATAAGTAAAAAAATACTTATTTTGAAGTATTAGAAGTCACTTAGTTCATAATGCATGTTGATATGCTTGTGTGTTAAGTTGTCGGTAAAATACGAATAAATTGTCAAACTTGACAAATAAGTACAAATAATTAAGTTTGGAGTTAAAATGGATTTTTAACAAAGATAACATAATTATTTTGATATAATAAGACTTAAAAATGTTAACTTACGATTTATGATAAATAACTAAATTCGAGTCACCAACGGGTCGTTTGTGTGAAATATGTTTCCCTTAGTGGAATGTGTTTAAGTCTAGTTAAGTTGGGTGAACAACTTACATGATGGACTTTTATTTAGACTGTTAATGTGTCCCTTGGGTTTTAGGGCGCTAGTGAGAACAGTCGGGTAATCTGGAAATCTTTGTTGCTAGCAGGAACGCATTGAGGTGAGTTTCACAGCCCCTTTTTAATAATGTTTTTTGTTTTGATAAACCGGGGGAGAAACATACCTGGAAAAGGAATTTTAAATTGTAATGTATGGTTTGGAGTGATATGTGACTTTGATAGCTCTTGAGTAAGTGCAGCCATTTGTATATGTGTTCTCTGTGTATTCGCTCCAGAGGGGATTCGCTCCCGCAGTCATAATCATTAGTCTCGAGGGAGGGACCGTAGGATATATTGGTAGATCTATCGGGTTTGACAACCCACTCCCCGACCAGCTGTCATGGTCCGTGTGTAACGGGAGCAATATACATTGAGGGGTGTTCGCACCTTGGTTTTGGTTTGATTATGGGCTCATGGTGTCTATCGTATCGTAGTACCTCGCTAGTCTACGATGAGTTCTCTATCACGATGTTTTTGTACATTATTTCTTTTTCCTTGCTTAAATGGCTTTATATGAAAACCTGTGAACTCACCAACCCGTTTGGTTGACACATGTTTTTAAATTTGGTATGTTTCTCAGGTAAGTAGCATGATGATGGGAAAGGAAAGGAAACCGGTTCTAGTTAGCGAGCGTGCTTTGGGATATTTATCTGGGACTGGTTATCTAGATGTTAAAACTGATGTTTGTTAAACTTGTAATGTTTTAACAATTATTGATACTTTTTATATAAATATCCATGTTTTATTTAAATCGTTCGCTTAACTTATGGATGTCCTTCTTTCCCTAGATGGTTGCTCCTGTGATTGACGTGCACGGCTCTAGTAGTGAGCTCGATTTATTGTTTTACTCATATATCGATTCAGGCCTAGATTCATTGAGGCCCGAGGGTTGTGGACGGTTATTTGCGTCAGATGACGAGATAGATCCCACAAAAATATGTTCCTTAGCCCCACATATATTGGTTTCACAGTATTGTCTCAACCTATTAGGGTGGTATACATACGTCGGATGAGACGTGAACTTGGTAGGAGACGACACTATGAAGATGATATGGTGACAATGCAAGATGGACGTATGATGTCCAAGGGGAAGGATCAGCTGTTGGGTGATAGTGCATTAAATGAGATACACTTTAGGTTGACTAAGCAGGAGACCATCTAAGTCTCTTGTGATCCGAGGTGAGCTCCCTAGAAGCCAATTTAGGTCTACTAGGGTGTGGCAAGTGGCCAAAGATCAGCGGATACACATGCCGAATGAGGATTTAGACTCAGTTCAAGCATTTTCCAATTTATGTAATGCTTTGTTGCTCACCATTCTATTTGAGGATCCTCCTACTAGACCAATGTAGTTGGTCCAAGAAATATGTTTATTTTGTTAAGAATATTGTAATCACTTTGAGTTGTTAGTTATAATATATCTTTAGTAGGTCTAATTATTTCATTGACAATATGTTTTGTATAAATTCATTTATTTGAATTATACAAGAAATCACTCATGGCTTATACCGCAACAAGTTGCAGTTACTTTAGCTCAAAAAGACACAAACAACGACAGTGGGAAGTGTCAACCGCGAGGTAGTACTTACAAAACTTTCCGGGCGTGTAACCCGCGTTCGTTTACCCGCACTGGGGTCCACTAGATATAATGCGTTAGATAGAGAGAATGGAATCGAATATGAACACTAGTGATTGTACCCCAGAACAATTGGTGAAATTTGTTGTTTGTTCGTTCCATGATGAAGCATTAACATAGTGGAATATCTTGCTATAAGTCAGAGGAGAAATTGCAGCATACTGCCTCTCTTTGGATGTGCTTAAGGAGCTACTGTTGTGGGAATATTGCCCAAGAAGTGATGTGTAGAAGCTAGAGGTTAAGTTTTAGAATCATGTCATGATAGGTGGGGAGATTCGAGCCTTTAAAACTAGATTTCATGAACTTGCGACGTTCATTACTAGACTGGTTACCCCTGAGTAAGTAAAGATAGAGTGATATATCTAGGGTTTGGCATCTCAGATTAGGAGTATGGTTGTCGCATCCCTTTTCCACCATTATTTAGTAAATCTAATTCATTTATTATATTGATTGAATTGATTTTAGAACTTTGAATTTGAATTGATGTTATTGATTCACTAATTTGAACCGAAATCTTTGTCCTAAGTGTGAAATGAGAGAAATAAGAAAACATACATATGATGAGTATACTATTATGCCTGGCCAACATATTAGTGCACCCATTGTATTAATGTGATCTTATGGATATCATTTCATATTAAGGTCATTGAAAATAGGTAAGGTGTTAAGAATTTTCTTTGGTTTATACTTCTACCTTTATATAAATGGGAACTCTGATGGGAGTTGGTAATCTAGACAAGAAGGTGATAAAAGCAAGTAAGACACCTACTAGTGTAGAAAAAAAAACCCTTTGAGGGAAAGAGGAAATTTTTTTATAATTGTTTTGGTAATTAGAAAAGTAGGAATCAGGGATTCTGGAAAATTCTACACTGCAAACACATTTGGAGTTTCATGTTGTAGGTTGGTGTGTGAACGATGTTGTGAGATAGGGAACCAAATTCAAACATACATAGTTAAGTTACCTCTAGGGCCAAGTTGAGGAAATATAAGTTGCTTCAAATGTGAAGCAAGTGGTCATTTTAGGATGGATTGCCCAAAGTTGAAGCCTACCTATGCTAGAGGTTGGGCTTTCGAGATGAATGTGGGTATTGCTTGTGAAGACCCGTCTGTGGTCATTGGTATGTTCCTTGTTAATAATCCGTTTGCATATATATTGTTTGAAACTGGAGCCGATCTAAGTTATGTGTCAAAAGAGTTTGAATCTTTGCTCGAGTTTAAATCAAGTAAATTAGATAAGCGTTATCATATAGGGCTGGCAAATGATAAGGTTATTGAGTCTGGAAAGATTATTAGGAATGTAAATTGCAGCTAGAAAATCATTCGTTTAAAAAAATCGATCTTTTCCCTGTGGAACTTGGTAACTTTTGATATTGTAGTCGGTATAGATTGGTTGTCTAAGAATAGGGCATAATTTGTTTGCTTTGAAAAGGTGATTTGCCTTCCCTTATCAACGATGAAGTCCTGATTATTTATGGTGAACGGAAGAAACCTCCGTTGAAGATGATCAATGTTATGAAAGGCACAAAAGTATCTAAGAAAAGGATACTCTGCATTCTTAGCTAGTATTCTCGACACAAAAGCTGAGAAATCAAAGATCGAGGAGATACCTATTGTTCGAGAATATTCAGAAGTTTTTCCAGAAGACTTGCCCGGATTTCCTCCAGTTAAGACAGATAGAATTTCGAATCGACCTTGTGCCAGGAGCGGCACCTATTGCGAAGGCCCTATATCGACTAGCACCTTCTGAAATGCAAGAGTTGTCCAACACGATCATTTACGAAGAGTTATGACAAAGGATTTAATAGACCAAGTTTTTCTCCTTGGGGAGCACCGGTTTTATTTGTCAAAAGAAAGATGGGTCAATGAGGATGTGCATTGACTATAGAGAATTGAATAAACTCACTATCAAGAATCGGTATCCCTTGCCGAGGATTGATGATTTGTTTGATCGGTTGTGTGGTTCGAGTTTCTATTCAAAGATAGATTTACGCTCAGATACCACCAATTGAAGATTGTGGAGAAAATGTTCCAAAGACTGCCTTCATAACATGTTATGGGCATTATGAGTTCTTGGTTATACCTTTTCGTTAACTAATTCTCCTGCAACATTCATTGATCTAATGAATAGGGTTCGTAGACCTTAGTTGGATAAGTTTGTAATTGCCTTTATTGACGATATACTTATGTATTCAAAGACCTAGGAAGATCATTAACATC
>SZYD01000997.1:0-45537 GCA_009363875.1 Mikania micrantha | reverse complement strand
GGACTGTCACACCCCTGCGCCGCGTGCGGAATCCACGGCCGGTGACGTATGAACAGTTGAATCATGCACAAGTATTGAATAAGAACAACCACAATGGATTACTACATTCATAATGTTTAGAACAGTTGATTAGTTACAGACAATCTATCTACCAAAAGTAAGACAACTACAGACCCCAAATATAGTTTACAAATAAGACTCCAAACAAGGACAATTAAAACATTTAGGATTTAGTGTGTGTTTCTAATCCATCCTAGCATGTTTCTTCATCTTGTTCTATCTTAGTATGGTCTCCTTAGTTGTCTCTGAGAATGTCTTAAACCTGATTACCTGAAACACGTGAAAAGTAACTGTCAACTACAGACGTAGTTGGTGAGAACAATAGGTTTAAGCATTTGTAAACATGAGTATATGATATAAGACATAGGTAAGTTAAAGCATCATAAGATTCACACGGATGAGCTGCAACCCAAACTAACATCAAGTAAGAAAATGAGTGTAAACAGTCCAATCACTGTTCGCACGAAAGCCAATAATATCAAGTCCCAAACCACGTTTGGAGTTAGATAATACGTCAGCAGTTTTGATAACCATATGACACCAGACCTGCAGTTGGCTTTTAAAAGCAAATTTAAAAGCCAACTCCATCCTGGATAAGAAAACAATGACACCAGACCTACAGTTAGCTTTTAAAACAAATTTAAAAGCTAACTCCATCCTGGATAAGAAACAATGTGTCCGCTTTCCCTTGTTGTGATCACCCAGTACTAACGCTAATGAATGTGATACTGATGCTTTTTTGCTTTTACAAGTTTGTTTACAACAATTGACACCATGTTCTGAATCTACTTTAACCGGATGTGTGTTAATGCCTTATTGATAACATGAATTGAAAAGCCGGATTTAATCCACGAATTAAATCCTTTGTTTTGAATACCATGAAATGAACAACTTGATTTGAATTACCATGTTTGAACCACTTGATTTGAATACATGTTTTGAACCACTTGATTTGAATACCATGAGATGTGATGACCTTTGTTAATAACAAGGTTTATAACAAAAGGGTTTGTAAAATCCTTTATCAAAAAGGTTTATCCTTCATAAATACATTTGAGTAAATCAATTCAAAACAGTTCAAAAGTCCCTTATAAAACCTTTTTAATGAAAAGAGTTTAGTAATTGACAAGTAAATTAAAACAGTTGACAATTCTTTAAACATTGATGAATCCCTGGGATTCGTAAGATGAACCTGTAATGTTTATGAATTACACATAACTTGTGTAATGAAACAAGATTGAAATAGCGGTTTTGATCACGTGTTCCACCCAAAACAGTTATAAAACAGTAAAAGAGGGGCTAGAGTTCTCACCTGTCTGCAGTAGACTCTGACTTAAACAGTTAGCAAGTAGCAAACAGGACTTCTAACTGTTCCTATAACATTGTAATCATACATAAGATATAGGATTTATAATTGTATAGACTTTGATTATTGATTGACTTGTGTTCTCTTGATTAGATTGTTGTGAAAACTGAATGTTATGCTTGAATCATTGATTGATCATGGGTCAAGAAACTTATGAAATGCTCTTTGATGCATAATTCTTATGCATAAATGAATTTGTCAGAATTTGATAGCCCTTATTAATATGATTTATAAATAAAGTTCCAATTGCTTAAATCTTGTGATTGTGAATTGATCTTCATGACTTAAGTTACACACTTAAACCAATTTATGATCAATTCACAATTGTCATAGTCGAGGGTCTCACATTGGGCCTTAAGCCCAGTAGGAAACCATGATGATCCTTAACCGAGTCCATGGGCCAATTTAACCCATTGTGTTTTGTTTTAAACATATGGGCCAAGTTGTTAATGGAATTGGGCTTGTTGCAACCTAATTGGGCCGAAAAGAATGTGAACTGCACTCTAGGACAGCGAACCTTTCTTGGATTTCAGCCCAAGGGTTCGGCCTTTATGGCTGAAGGTTCGTCAAGGTGAGTGGTCCAGGGTTCGGCCAGGTGAAATAGTTCGTTGCCTAGCAGAGGCTCGGCCAATGAATGGTTCGGCAAATGTATATATAAATGGTTCACTAGGGTTCGTCCACCGGAGGTTTGTTAGCATGCCATAGGGTTCGCTGGTTGTGACTAAGGGTTATGGTCCAAATCATCAAAGGGTTCGGCGATCATACCACGAACCATGCAGGGTTCGTGTCTCAGTCGCGGCTCATGCATGGCGGACTAGGGTTCGTGGGGTGAGTATCAAGTAAGGTTCGCAGAGGTTTGCACTGGAGGGGTTCGTTGGATCATCAAATGGTTGTGAAGGCTCGTGGAACTCTCTAAGGTTCGGCCGCAGCAGATTAGGGTTCGGCCGGCTGGGCTCACGAACCATGGGTTCGTTCACTCGAGGGTTGCCCCAGAAAGGGTTCGGCCCAACGAACTGTTACCTGCATCGTCTCCATCATCAAGATTAATGATTCTAGACCACGATCTAAGCCTGTAAAACTTCAAGGGAGGTTGCTATAGATGCGAAATAGGAATGGTGTAGAAACGGTTATATATCAAGTCAAAACATACACACCAAAAACCCTAATTTCGTGATTGTTTTCAAGCTACAATACCTCGTTATTGGCTGGATGAATCTGCGATATTCTTGTACTTTCGTGTAGAGTGTCGAGGGTTCGCGTGGACACCAAGAATGACGAAATCCGTTGAGAATCGAGCGAGATACGAACGATTAAAGCTCGTTTTCTAGAGAGAGAGAGGGTTTGCGAAATTATAGAGAGAGAGAGGGGTTTGGCTGATAATAAATGAAGGAAATGGCCTTCTTTAGGGCTTTTATAGTCCGGGTAGTGTTCGGGTCCGTTTCGGTCGCTCGGTTCACGTTTCCGGAACGTAACGCTTATTTTACGCGGTTTTAAATAAAAAAAAAGAGTTATTAAACCCATAAAATGATGAGTTTCAAAATTGTAAAAATAATAAATAACTAATTTAATTATTTTTACTCTTCGTGTGTTGTCGGATCGTTAAACATTCGAAATTACGTGTATACCCGCAATCGCGTACATTTCCGATCGTATTAATATTTAAAGTCGTTAATCATAATTATAAGTTCAACATTCGTATCATTATGGATCGTCACCCATAACCATACTCAGTCTCGCTTACGTATTACGATTCTTGTGAATTAATTAATTGTTATACTATTCGTCTCAACACTACGCACTAACACTACCTGTTACACCGAACGCAGTATATGTATAGGGCTCACTCTCGCTGCCCACCACTGTTTCGATATAACAAGTTACTGTTCTTGCTTAGTGAAATCGACTGTAATAAATAATACATACTTGTTTTCTGATTACTAAGATCCTGTAACACACAAGCACACATTTGAACATACGAATCACATTGATGAACTGAACCATGAATAGACACTGTTCTAACACTGTTTACAACTACATGACTATATGCACAAATGTTACAGTCTCCCCTAGTTAAGGGAATTTCGTCCCGAAATTAACTAGCCGAAGATACTGTAAAAAGATGAGGGTACTTAAGCTTCATCTGGTCTTCACGTTCCCAGGTGAACTCAGCACCGCGTTTGCCCTCCCATCGCACTTTCACGATCGGATACGGCTGCGTTTAAGTTTCTTGACCCCATGATCCATGATCTCAACTGGACGTTCTATGAATTGCATGTTGTTCTGAATCTGTATGTCTTCCAGTGGAATCTGAACATCATGATCCGCTAAGCATTTCTTAAGATTTGATACATGAAAAGTATCATGAACATTGCTTAGCTCCACTGGAAGTTTGAGTTTGTAGGCTACGGGACCAATCCGTTCCAGGATCTCAAAAGGTCCAACGTACCTTGGTGCAAGTTTCCCTTTCTTCCGAATCGGACAACGCCTTTCCAGGGAGAAACTTTGAGTAAGACTCGGTCACCGACTTGGAACTCAAGCGGTTTCCGACGTCGATCAGCATAACTCTTCTGCCGATCCGTGCGGCCTTAAGCCGTGACTGAATGATTGTGATCTTGTCTGATGTTTCCTGAATGAGTTCTGGTCCTACGACCTGTGAGTCACCAATCTCGGTCCAACAGACCGGTGATCGGCACTTTCTACCATATAGAGCTTCGAATGGTGCACATTGAATGCTCGTATGATAGCTATTGTTATATGAAAACTCAATGAGTGGGAGATGAGTGTCCCAACTTCCACCGAAGTCAATGACACAAGAACGAAGCATGTCTTCAAGTGTTTGGATAGTCCTTTCGCTTTGGCCGTCGGTTTGAGGATGATACGCCGTGCTAAGATTAACACGCGTTCCCAAAGCCTTTTGCAATGATTGCCAAAAGCGAGAAGTGAAACGACTATCACGATCAGATATGATTGATGTTGGAGTACCATGACGTGCAATGATTTCGTTGATGTACAAGGTGGATAACTTCTCCATCTTGTAATCCTCTCTGATCGGGGAGAAAATGAGCAGATTTGGTGAGTCGATCAACGATCACCCAAATCGAATCGAAACCTCTCGGAGTTCTCGGCAGCTTGTTATGAAATCCATGGAAATTTGCTCCCATTTCCATTGAGGATTTCAGGTTGCTGCAGAAGTCCCGAAGGCTTTTGATGTTCTGCTTTGACCTTTGAACATGTAAGACATTTTCCCACGTACAGTGCTATGTCTTTCTTCATTCCGGCCACCAGTAAGATGTCCTCAAGTCCTGATACATCTTGTCGGCTCCAGGATGAACTGAGTATCGCGACTTATGAGCTCATCACAGATGAGTGTGCGCAATTCTTCAGACTTTGGAATCCAAATGCGGCCGTTGAGATATAACAACCCATCAGTTCGAGGTTCTAGTTTCTTCTCAATACCACAATCCAAGTCTGTCTTGAGTTGATTATCTGTTACTACTTGTTGTTGTGCAATACGAATCAAGTCTTTCAAGTTTGGCTGTGTGTTGATCTCCATGGCTCTAACACGAATTGGTTTGACTGGTTCCTTGCGACTAAGAGCATCCGCCACCACATTGGCTTTACCCGGATGGTAACGAATCTCACAGTCGTAATCAGTTAGAAGCTCAACCCAACGTCGTTGTCTCATGTTGAGTTCTTTCTGATTGAGAATGTGTTGAAGGCTCTTGTGGTCTGTATAGATGACACATTTAGTACCATAAAGGTAGTGTCTCCAAATCTTCAATGCAAAGACCACAGCCCCTAACTCAAGGTCATGAGTAGTGTAATTCTTCTCGTGAACCTTAAGTTGTCTTGAAGCATAAGCAATGACCTTGTCCCGTTGCATAAGTACACAACCGAGACCAAGGTTTGAAGCATCACAGTAGACAATGAAATCATCACTGCCTATGGAAGAAGACTAAGGATAGGGGAATTGCATAACTTCTGTTTAAGAAGTTGAAATGCATCTTCTTGTTTCTGTCCCATATAAAGATTGACTTTTCTGAGTCAATGTAGTGAGTGGCAAGGCTATCTTAGAGAAGTTTGCAATGAATCTTCTATAATAACCTGCCAGACCCAGAAATGAACGAATCTCTGTTGGAGTAGATGGAGTAGTCCAGTTCTTAATCGCCTCAATCTTCGCCGGATCTACATGTATCCCATCTTTGTTTATGACATGTCCTAAGAAGTGAACCTTTAGCCAAAATTCACACTTTGAGAATTTAGCATAAAGTTGTTCCTCTCTTAGTAGTTCCAAGACTTTCTTCAAATGATTCTCATGTTCTCGTTCTGTCTTGGAATAAATCAGTATATCATCAATAAAGACGATAACAAACTGATCCAAGTAAGGCCTACAGACTCGATTCATCAAGTCCATGAACACTGCGGGTGCATTGGTCAGCCCAAATGGCATAACCACAAACTCATAGTCATATATCGAGTCCTAAATGCCGTCTTTGGTATATCCTCATCATTTACTCTTAACTGATGATACCCAGATCGTAAGTCAATCTTAGAGAAGCAAGTTGCTCCCTGTAATTGATCAAACAGATCATCGATCCTGGGCAGAGGATATCTATTCTTGATTGTCAACTTGTTCAGCTCACGATAGTCTATGCACATACGAAATGAACCGTCTTTCTTTTTGACAAAGAGAACCGGAGCTCCCCATGAGAGAGAAACTCGGTCTTATAAAACCTTTGTCTAAAAGTTCTTGAAGCTGACTAGACAGTTCTTGCATCTCAGACGGTGCTAACCGATACGGTGACTTCGCCACTGGGTTTGCTCCAGGGACGAGATCAATTCTAAACTCCACTTGTCGGACTGGTGGTAGTCCAGGCAAGTCTTCTGGAAATACGTCTGGATAGTCTTTGATAACCGGTACGTCTCCAACTGCTTTCTTGTCAGGTTTCTTTTCCACCACGTGAGCTAAGAATGCATAATATTTCTTCTTCAGATACTTCCTCGCCTTGATGCACGATACAATCTTCAATCCGCGGCAGGGTTTCTCACCGTAGACTATCATCGTTTCGCCAGACGGTAGGGGAATTCGATAAGTTTCTCCGAGCATACGATTTCAGCATTATTCTTAGATAGCCAATCCATTCCTACTACAACTTCGAAGCTTCCGAGAGTCATAGGAATGAGATCGATAGAGAAAAGATGGTCATTTAATCTTAGCTCACAAGCATTAATGATGGAATCTACAACTATGGTTTTACCATTCGCTACTTCTACAGTATAGGGAGCAGTAAGTGTAGATAGTTGCATATTAAGCAAAGAAGCAGTATGAGCAGAGATAAAGCTTTTATCAGCACCAGTATCGAATATGATAGAAACATAGTGATCATTGATAAGAAATGTACCCGTAATAACTGCTGGATCCTCACGTGCTTCAGCAGTCCCAATGACAAAAGCACGAGCGGCAGCAGTATTGATGTTGAGTTTTGGACACTGATTTCTGAAGTGTCCCTCTGCTCCACAATTATAACAGGCTCTTCCACCTGTAGCAGTAGTGGTAGCAGTTGTTGTAACAGCAAGATGAGCAGATCGGCATGTAGCCGCCAAGTGTCCCATACGCCCACATTTGAGACACTTTCTGCATGGAATGTTGGGTAGATGATGATACTGGCATTTGGTGCAAAGTGGAAATGTGCCAGTATAAGACTTTCTGGTGTTAGCAGGTTGTGGCATAGCATTGATAGGTGTGGCATGAGTAGGTGCAGCCGCAGTCAACGTTGCAAAGTTCTTGATTGTCTTTTGCTTCTTCTTCTTGTGATGATGCTGTTCAGGCTTCTTGCCTTCTTCAATCTGTGCTCTCTTGAATCCCTTTCGGGTGAGCACTCCAGACTTCACATACTCTTCAGTAAGAGTAGCACCAAGTTGAATGGCTGCTTCCAGAGTAGTGGGGTTGTTCCCCATAACAGTTCCTCTGACAACCAAAGGCAAACCTTCAATGTATTTCTCTATCCTGCGGGATAGAGGAGTAACCAAATGAGGCACCAGAATGCACAACTCATGGAACCGAGTTGTATACTTTGCGTTCTCTCCACTATCTTGCACCAGATTCCACATCTCCACCTCCAGTTTCTTCAGTTCATGACGTGGACAAAACTTTTCCACAAGTAAGTTCTTGAATCCGTCCCATGGTAAAGCTAGAGCAACTTCACGTCCTCTGGTGTTCTTCTCAGAATTCCACCAGGTGAGTGCGCCTTTGTGAAAAGCGCTTGAGGCCATCTTGACCTTCAGATTCTCAGGACATCCAGTGAAGTCAAGAATGTCTTCGATACTTTCCAGCCATTGCAGTAGGCCGGTAGCTCCTTCAGTACCGGAGTACTTAGGAGGCTTAGCATCGTTGAACTGCTTGAATGTGAAGTTAGCAGTTCCAGCGTTAGTGGCATTGGAGTTGTGTGCAGAATCACCGGTACTTCCCGAAGATTCTGGGTAATATCAGTGACCATACCCGGGATCACATCCTCATGTGAACAGCGATAGCTCGAGCAATCTTGTTAATTTCATCATCATTACCGCTTGTCGAACCCCAGCATTTGGGTCTCGTCGAGGAGGCATTCTACGAATAGAAGCCACAAGCGGGTCAGTAATGAGAATGGATACAATTGAATTTTATGATAAGGTCAGTAATATATCCATACTACTAGTATTATCATTCAATTGTAATATGATCCAGTACACGTATAAGTTATCAACTTATTTGTATACTTATCATGTGAATATGTACGATGTCTCATGATCTCTCCACCAAACCTACACTGACACTTTCCCGATATACCGAAAATAGCTTATATATAGGGCTCACTCTCGCTGCCCACCACCGTTTCGGTATACCACGATCATGCCCTTGCTAGCATTTGGCAACACGTTTGTACTGATTTCCATGTGTGTTTCCATTGATTAAGAATCCCATGATCTTTGATCAACTTGAACTATGATTGATTCCATGATTGAACTATGATTATGTTATGCGTGCACCTACTAACAGTTGTTAACATGTAGAACTAAGTCATACGTGTGTTCTACACTTTCCTGTTAACCTATGTCAGTAAGTACCAATGATGTAATCACTTAAGAATTTCACTTAAGGTTTACATTTACAGAACGTTCACAACTTGATTGATTCACCATAATGGTTGGTTCATCCAAGTTTGAATTTGCACTATGATTTGATTCACCAATGATTGTTTCCCAAATGATTGTATCCCATGTGTTTTGACTAATGTTCCATGTGTCCAGTTGATCCCGAATCCTCCCTCCAAATACAAACGCCGGATTCCCCCTAACATACTGAAATAAGCTTATATATAGGGTAAGCTCTCACCGACCCACCACTTACCTCAACACATCAGCGTTAATCCGTCGTCTATATTTGGGGCTAAGACTCCAACTGTTGATTGATTATGATTGTTTCATGATTTCTCTTGTTCTGTGACTATGATAATGATTATGTAAACCATGGTTCTTAATTTACTCGAAATTAAAACCTTAGGTTTTAGCATGTGTGTCCTAGGTTAATTTAACCTAGGTCCTCAATACCTACAGTATCGAGTATAATGATCTCTTGTGAGAACTTCAACTAAAGAATACTGTTACACAGATTCTAAGTTATAAAGTTCCTATGATAATGAACACCTGATAATGATAACAATGATAACAATGACAAGGATTTCAACTCAAGACTCTAAATTAATAGATCTTGACATTTGAATTCCTATAATGAATATGACAAGGATTTCAAATCGAGAATCTAAGTTAATAGATCTTGACCTTTGAATTCCTATACTGAATGTGACAAGGACTTCAGATCAAAGATAACAATCTTTGCCTCTAAATCCCATAATGAATATGACAAGGATCTTAGATCAAAGATACTAAATTAATAGATCTTTGCCTCTAAATCCCATAATGAATATGACAAGAAATTCATATCAAAGATACTGAAACTACAGATCTTTGCCTCTGAATTTCTATAATGATCTCTGTGTGAGAATTTCAGATCAAGGATACTAAGAATACAGATCCTTGCCTCTGAAATCCTTAAATGCATATGTGTGAGAATTTAATTCGGTTTCTAAAATTATAGAAGTCCGATTCAAATTCTTTGACTTGATATCTAATCTTAGTAAAATGTCCTAAGATCTTTCAAGCTTAATGTAGACTTAATGCTTACTTAAGTTACTTAGATCCTAAGTATCCTCAAGCCTATAGCACTTAGTCCTATTGGGTAGCTTAGGTTATAGTCTAGGTCATTAAACATTGGGTTTTTCCTAGTTCCCTACAACCTTGGCTCTGATACCAACCTGTCACACCCCTGCGCCGCGTGCGGAATCCACGGCGCGGTGACGTATGAACAGTTGAATCATGCACAAGTATTGAATAAGAACAACCACAATGGATTACTACATTTCATAATATTTAGACAGTTGATTAGTTACAGACAATCTATCTACCAAAAGTAAGACAACTACAGACCCAAAATATAGTTTACAAAATAAGATTCCAAACAAGACAATTAAACATTTAGGATTTAGTGTGTTTCTAATCCATCCTAGCATGTTTCTTCATCTTGTTCTATCTTAGTATGGTCTCCTTAGTTGTCTCTGAGAATGTCTTAAACCTGATTACCTGAAACACGTAAAAAGTAACTGTCAACTACAGACGTAGTTGGTGAGAACAATAGGTTTAAGCATTTGTAAACATGAGTATATGATATAAGGCATAGGTAAGTTAAAGCATCATAAGATTCACACGGATGAGCTGCAACCCAAACTAACATCAAGTAAGAAAATGAGTGTAAACAGTCCAATCACTGTTCGCACGAAAGCCAATAATATCACGTCCCAAACCACGTTTGGAGTTAGATAATACGTCAGCAGTTTTGATAACCATATGACACCAGACCTACAGTTGGCTTTTAAAAGCAAATTTAAAAGCCAACTCCATCCTGGATAAGAAAACAATGACACCAGACCTACAGTTAGCTTTTAAAACAAATTTAAAAGCTAACTCCATCCTGGATAAGAAACAATGTGTCCGCTTTCCCTTGTTGTGATCACCCAGTACTAACGCTAATGAATGTGATACTTGATGCTTTTACAAGTTTGTTTACAACAATTGACACCATGTTCTGAATCTTACTTTAACCGGATGTGTTAATGCCTTATTTGATAACATGAATTGAAAAGCCTGGATTTAATTCCACGAATTAAATCCTTTGTTTTGAATACCATGAAATGAACCACTTGATTTGAATACCATGTTTTGAACCACTTGATTTGAATACCATGTTTTGAACCACTTGATTTGAATACCATGATGTGATGACCTTGTGTAATAACAAGGTTTATAACAAAAGGGTTTGTAAAATCCTTTATCAAAAAGTGTTTATCCTTCATAAATACATTTGAGTAAATTAATTTCAAAACAGTTCAAAAGTCCCTTATTAAACCTTTTTAATGAAAAGAGTTTAGTAATTGACAAGTAAATTAAAACAGTTGACAATTTCTTTAAACAATTGATGAATCCCTTGGATTCGTAAGATGAACCTGTAATGTTTATGAATTACACATAACTTGTGTAATGAAACAAGATTGAAATAGCGGTTTTGATCACGTGTTCCACCCCAAAACAATTATAAAACAGTAAAAGAGGGGCTAGAGTTCTCACCTGTCTGCAGTAGACTCTGACTTAAACAGTTAGCAAGTAGCAAACAGGACTTCTAACTTGTTCCTATATCATTGTAATCATACATAAGATATACGATTTATAATTGTATAGACTTTGATTCATTGATTGACTTGTGTTCTCTTGATTAAGATTGTTGTGAAAACTTGAATGTTATGCTTTGAATCATTTGATTGATCATGGGTCCAAGAAACTTATGAAATGCTCTTTGATGCATAATTCTTATGCATAAATGATATTTGTTCAAGAATTTGATAGCCCTTGATTAATATGATTTATGAAATAATGTTCCAATTGCTTAAATCTTGAGATTGTGAATTGATCTTCATGACTTAAGTTACACACTTAACCCATTTATGATCAATTCACAATTGTCATAGTCGAGGGTCTCACATTGGGCCTTAAGCCCAGGAAACCATGATGATCCTTAAACCGAGTCCATGGGCCAATTTAACCCTATTGTGTTTTGTTTAAACATATGGGCCAAGTTGTTAATGGAATTGGGCTTGTTGCAACCTAATTGGGCCGAAAAGAATGTGAACTGCCACTCTAGGCAGCGAACCCTTTGGGATTTCAGCCCAAGGTTCGGCCTTTATGGCTGGAAGGTTCGTTCAAGGTGAGTGGTCCAAGGGTTCGGCCAGGTGAAATAGTTCGTTGCATAGCAAGAGGCTCGGCCAACTGAATGGTTCGGCAAATGTATAAATGGTTCACTAGGGTTCGTCCACCGGAGGTTTGTTAGCATGCCATAGGGTTCGCTGCTTGTGACTAAGGGTTCGTTGTCCATAATCATCAAAGGGTTCGGCTGATCATACCACCAACCATGCAGGGTTCGTGTCTCAGTCGCGGCTCATGCATGGCGACTAGGGTTCGTGGGGTGAGTATCAAGTAAGGTTCGCAGAAGGTTTGCACTGGAGAGGGTTCGTTGGATCATCAAATGGTTCGTGAAGGCTCGTGGAACTCTCTAGGGTTCGGCCAGCAGCAGATTAGGGTTCGGCCGGCTGTGGCTCACGAACCATGGGTTCGTTCACTTCGCAGGTTTGCCCAGAAAGGGTTCGGCCAACGAACCTGTTACCTGCATCGTCTCCATCATCAAGTTAACTGATTCTAGACCACGATCTAAGCCTGTAAAACTTCAAGGGAGGTTGCTATAGATGCGAAAATAGGAATGGTGTACTAGAACCGGTTATATATCAAGTTTCAAGCACATACACATCCAAAACCCTAATTTCGTGATTGTTCAAGCTACAATACCTCGTTATTGGCTGGATGAATCTGCGATATTCTTGTACTTTCGTGTAGAGTTTGTCGAGGGCTTCGCGTGGACACCAAGAATGACGAAATCCGTTGAGAATCGAGCGAGATACGAACGATTAAAGCTCGGTTTTCTAGAGAGAGAGAGAGGGTTTGCGAAAATTATAGAGAGAGAGAGGGTTTGGCTGATAATAAATGAAGGAAATGGCCTTCTTTAGGGCTTTTATAGTCCGGGTAGTGTTCGGGTCCGTTTCGGTCGCTCGGTTCGCGTTTCCGGAACGTAACGCGTATTTTACGCGGTTTTAAATAAAAAAGAGTTATTAAACCCATTAAAATGATGAGTTTCAAAATTGTAAAAATATAAAATAACTAATTTAATTATTTTTACTCTTCGTGTGTTGTCGGATCGTTAAACATTCGAAATTACGTGTATACCCGCAATCGCGTACATTTTCCGATCGTATTAATATATTTAAAGTCGTTTAATCATAATTATAAGTTCAACATTCGTATCATTATGGATCGTCACCCATAACCATACTCAGTCTCGCTTACGTATTACGATTCTTGTGAATTAATTAATTGTTATACTATTCGTCTCAACACTACGCACTAACACTAACCTGTTACACCGAACGCAGTATATGTATAGGGCTCACTCTCGCTGCCCACCACTGTTTCGATATAACAAGTTACTGTTCTTGCTTAGTGAAATCGACTGTAAATAAATAATACATACTTGTTTTCTGATTACTAAGATCCTGTAACACACAAGCACACATTTTGAACATACGAATCACATTGATGAACTGAACCATGAATAGACACTGTTCTAATACTGTTTACAACTACATGACTATATGCACAAATGTTACACAAAGTGTGTTGGCAACCCATCTTCAAGTCCTTGGATTTCGAACATCTGGGGTTTGCAATACAATTACAAAGTGTTTTTGTGCATCAATTACCATCATATGGTTAAGTGAGTCCTTAACCCTATTTAAATATTTGGGCTTTTAAAGCTCGGGGTGCAACACAATTACAAAGAGTTTACGACCTTAAATTGCAATCATATGCTAAGTTGAGCTCTTCAACCGTTCTCAAATCATTAGAATTCAAAAACAGGGGATTTGTAATACAATTACAAAGTGTTTGCCTGCTTTAATTGGAACGACATGAGTTTGTAAGTTAGTATCCCTTTGCAAATCATAAGATTCCTGAATGTGGGGGTTTGCAGCCTAATTTGGAAGTGTTTGCGTGCTTTAATTACAAGGATATGCATACGTAACTTAATATCCCCATTTCAACTCATTTTAATTCTATAACTCGGTGTATGCAACTCAATTACAAAGTGTTTAAACGTTTAAATTACAAGGATATGCTTAAGTGAGTTCATAACCCCGTTTTCAAATCTTTGGACTTCTAAAACATGGTGTTTTCAACATAATTGAAAAGTATTTAATTGCTTCAGTTACAATGTGACGTCAAAGTAAGCTCGTAACTCATTTTCGAATCCTTGGATTTCCAAAACTTGCATTTTTTCGTACAATTACAAAGTGTTTACGCGTTTAAACTACACTAAAATCGTAAAGTGTGTTGGCAACCCATCTTCAAGTCCTTGGATTTCGAACATCTGGGGTTTGCAATACAATTACAAAGTGTTTATGTGCATCAATTACCATCATATGGTTAAGTGAGTCCTTAACCCTATTTAAATATTTGGGCTTTTAAAGCTCGGGGTGCAACACAATTACAAAGAGTTTACGACCTTAAATTGCAATCATATGCTAAGTTGAGCTCTTCAACCGTTCTCAAATCATTAGAATTCAAAAACAGGGGATTTGTAATACAATTACAAAGTGTTTGCCTGCTTTAATTGGAACGCCATGAGTTTGTAAGTTAGTATCCCTTTGCAAATCTTAAGATTCCTGAATGTGGGGGTTTGCAGCCTAATTTGGAAGTGTTTGCGTGCTTTAATTACAAGGATATGCATACGTAACTTAATATCCCCATTTCAACTCATTTTAATTCTATAACTCGGTGTATGCAACTCAATTACAAAGTGTTTAAACGTTTAAATTACAAGGATATGCTTAAGTGAGTTCATAACCCCGTTTTCAAATCTTTGGACTTCTAAAACATGGTGTTTTCAACATAATTGAAAAGTATTTAATTGCTTCAGTTACAATGTGACGTCAAAGTAAACTCGTAACTCATTTTCGAATCCTTGGATTTCCAAAAGTTGCATTTTTTCGTACAATTACAAAGTGTTTACGCGTTTAAACTACACTAAAATCGCAAAGTGTGTTGGCAACCCATCTTCAAGTCCTTGGATTTCGAACATCTGGGGTTTGCAATACAATTACAAAGTGTTTATGTGCATCAATTACCATCATATGGTTAAGTGATTCCTTAACCCTATTTAAATATTTGGGCTTTTAAAGCTCGGGGTGCAACACAATTACAAAGAGTTTACGACCTTAAATTGCAATCATATGCTAAGTTGAGCTCTTCAACCGTTCTCAAATCATTAGAATTCAAAAACAGGGGATTTGTAATACAATTACAAAGTGTTTGCCTGCTTTAATTGGAACGACATGAATTTGTAAGTTAGTATCCCTTTGCAAATCATAAGATTCCTGAATGTGGGGGTTTGCAGCCTAATTTGGAAGTGTTTGCGTGCTTTAATTACAAGGATATGCATACGTAACTTAATATCCCCATTTCAACTCATTTTAATTCTATAACTCGGTGTATGCAACTCAATTACAAAGTGTTTTAAACGTTTAAATTACAAGGATATGCTTAAGTGAGTTCATAACCCCGTTTTCAAATCTTTGGACTTCTAAAACATGGTGTTTTCAACATAATTGAAAAGTATTTAATTGCTTCATTTACAATGTGACGTCAAAGTAAGCACGTAGCTCATTTTCGAATCCTTGGATTTCCCAAAATTTTTTCGTACAATTACAAAGTGTTTACGCGTTTAAACTACACTAAAATCACAAAGTGTGTTGGCAACCCATCTTCAAGTCCTTGGATTTCGAACATCTGGGGTTTGCAATACAATTACAAAGTGTTTATGTGCATCAATTACCATCATATGGTTAAGTGAGTCCTTAACCCTATTTAAATATTTGGGCTTTTAAAGCTCAGGGTGCAACACAATTACAAAGAGTTTACGACCTTAAATTGCAATCATATGCTAAGTTGAGCTCTTCAACCGTTCTCAAATCATTAGAATTCAAAAACAGGGGATTTATAATACAATTACAAAGTGTTTGCCTGCTTTAATTGGAACGACATGAGTTTGTAAGTTAGTATCCCTTTGCAAATCATAAGATTCCTGAATGTGGGGGTTTGCAGCCTAATTTGGAAGTGTTTGCGTGCTTTAATTACAAGGATATGCATACGTAACTTAATATCCCCATTTCAACTCATTTTAATTCTATAACTCGGTGTATGCAACTCAATTACAAAGTGTTTAAACGTTTAAATTACAAGTATATGCTTAAGTGAGTTCATAACCCCGTTTTCAAATCTTTGGACTTCTAAAACATGGTGATTTCAACATAATTGAAAAGTATTTAATTGCTTCAGTTACAATGTGACGTCAAAGTAAGCTCGTAACTCATTTTCGAATCCTTGGATTTCCAAAAGTTGCATTTTTTCGTACAATTACAAAGTGTTTACGCGTTTAAACTACACTAAAATCGCAAAGTGTGTTGGCAACCCATCTTCAAGTCCTTGGATTTCGAACATCTGGGGTTTGCAATACAATTACAAAGTGTTTATGTGCATCAATTACCATCATATGGTTAAGTGAGTCCTTAACCCTATTTAAATATTTGGGCTTTTAAAGCTCGGGGTGCAACACAATTACAAAGAGTTTACGACCTTAAATTGCAATCATATGCTAAGTTGAGCTCTTCAACCGTTCTCAAATCATTAGAATTCAAAAACAGGGGATTTGTAATACAATTACAAAGTGTTTGCCTGCTTTAATTGGAACGCCATGAGTTTGTAAGTTAGTATCCCTTTGCAAATCTTAAGATTCCTGAATGTGGGGGTTTGCAGCCTAATTTGGAAGTGTTTGCGTGCTTTAATTACAAGGATATGCATACGTAACTTAATATCCCCATTTCAACTCATTTTAATTCTATAACTCGGTGTATGCAACTCAATTACAAAGTGTTTAAACGTTTAAATTACAAGGATATGCTTAAGTGAGTTCATAACCCCGTTTTCAAATCTTTGGACTTCTAAAACATGGTGTTTTCAACATAATTGAAAAGTATTTAATTGCTTCAGTTACAATGTGACGTCAAACTAAGCTCGTAACTCATTTTCGAATCCTTGGATTTCCAAAAGTTGCATTTTTTCGTACAATTACAAAGTGTTTACGCGTTTAAACTACACTAAAATCGCAAAGTGTGTTGGCAACCCATCTTCAAGTCCTTGGATTTCGAACATCTGGGGTTTGCAATACAATTACAAAGTGTTTATGTGCATCAATTACCATCATATGGTTAAGTGAGTCCTTAACCCTATTTAAATATTTGGGCTTTTAAAGCTCGGGGTGCAACACAATTACAAAGAGTTTACGACCTTAAATTGCAATCATATGCTAAGTTGAGCTCTTCAACCGTTCTCAAATCATTAGAATTCAAAAACAGGGGATTTGTAATACAATTACAAAGTGTTTGCCTGCTTTAATTGGAACGACATGAGTTTGTAAGTTAGTATCCCTTTGCAAATCATAAGATTCCTGAATGTGGGGGTTTGCAGCCTAATTTGGAAGTGTTTGCGTGCTTTAATTACAAGGATATGCATACGTAACTTAATATCCCCATTTCAACTCATTTTAATTCTATAACTCGGTGTATGCAACTCAATTACAAAGTGTTTAAACGTTTAAATTACAAGGATATGCTTAAGTGAGTTCATAACCCCGTTTTCAAATCTTTGGACTTCTAAAACATGGTGTTTTCAACATAATTGAAAAGTATTTAATTGCTTCAGTTACAATGTGACGTCAAAGTAAGCTCGTAACTCATTTTCGAATCCTTGGATTTCCAAAACTTGCATTTTTTCGTACAATTACAAAGTGTTTACGCGTTTAAACTACACTAAAATCGCAAAGTGTGTTGGCAACCCATCTTCAAGTCCTTGGATTTCGAACATCTGGGGTTTGCAATACAATTACAAAGTGTTTATGTGCATCAATTACCATCATATGGTTAAGTGAGTCCTTAACCCTATTTAAATATTTGGGCTTTTAAAGCTCGGGGTGCAACACAATTACAAAGAGTTTACGACCTTAAATTGCAATCATATGCTAAGTTGAGCTCTTCAACCGTTCTCAAATCATTAGAATTCAAAAACAGGGGATTTGTAATACAATTACAAAGTGTTTGCCTGCTTTAATTGGAACGACATGAGTTTGTAAGTTAGTATCCCTTTGCAAATCATAAGATTCCTGAATGTGGGGGTTTGCAGCCTAATTTGGAAGTGTTTGCGTGCTTTAATTACAAGGATATGCATACGTAACTTAATATCCCCATTTCAACTCATTTTAATTCTATAACTCGGTGTATGCAACTCAATTACAAAGTGTTTAAACGTTTAAATTACAAGGATATGCTTAAGTGAGTTCATAACCCCGTTTTCAAATCTTTGGACTTCTAAAACATGGTGTTTTCAACATAATTGAAAAGTATTTAATTGCTTCAGTTACAATGTGACGTCAAAGTAAGCTCGTAACTCATTTTCGAATCCTTGGATTTCCAAAAGTTGCATTTTTTCGTACAATTACAATGTGTATATGCGTTTAAACTACACTAAAATCGCAAAGTGTGTTGGCAACCCATCTTCAAGTCCTTGGATTTCGAACATCTGGGGTTTGCAATACAATTACAAAGTGTTTATGTGCATCAATTACCATCATATGGTTAAGTGAGTCCTTAACCCTATTTAAATATTTGGGCTTTTAAAGCTCGGGGTGCAACACAATTACAAAGAGTTTACGACCTTAAATTGCAATCATATGCTAAGTTGAGCTCTTCAACCGTTCTCAAATCATTAGAATTCAAAAACAGGGGATTTGTAATACAATTACAAAGTGTTTGCCTGCTTTAATTGGAACGACATGAGTTTGTAAGTTAGTATCCCTTTGCAAATCATAAGATTCCTGAATGTGGGGGTTTGCAGCCTAATTTGGAAGTGTTTGCGTGCTTTAATTACAAGGATATGCATACGTAACTTAATATCCCCATTTCAACTCATTTTAATTCTATAACTCGGTGTATGCAACTCAATTACAAAGTGTTTAAACGTTTAAATTACAAGGATATGCTTAAGTGAGTTCACAACCCCGTTTTCAAATCTTTGGACTTCTAAAACATGGTGTTTTCAACATAATTGAAAAGTATTTAATTGCTTCAGTTACAATGTGACGTCAAAGTAAGCTCGTAACTCATTTTCGAATCCTTGGATTTCCAAAAGTTGCATTTTTTCGTACAATTACAAAGTGTTTACGCGTTTAAACTACACTAAAATCGCAAAGTGTGTTGGCAACCCATCTTCAAGTCCTTGGATTTCGAACATCTGGGGTTTGCAATACAATTACAAAGTGTTTATGTGCATCAATTACCATCATATGGTTAAGTGAGTCCTTAACCCTATTTAAATATTTGGGCTTTTAAAGCTCGGGGTGCAACACAATTACAAAGAGTTTACGACCTTAAATTGCAATCATATGCTAAGTTGAGCTCTTCAACCGTTCTCAAATCATTAGAATTCAAAAACAGGGGATTTGTAATACAATTACAAAGTGTTTATGTGCATCAATTACCATCATATGGTTAAGTGAGTGCTTAACCCTATTTAAATATTTGGGCTTTTAAAGCTCGGGGTGCAACACAATTACAAAGAGTTTACGACCTTAAATTGCAATCATATGCTAAGTTGAGCTCTTCAACCGTTCTCAAATCATTAGAATTCAAAAACAGGGGATTTGTAATACAATTACAAAGTGTTTGCCTGCTTTAATTGGAACGACATGAGTTTGTAAGTTAGTATCCCTTTGCAAATCATAAGATTCCTGAATGTGGGGGTTTGCAGCCTAATTTGGAAGTGTTTGCGTGCTTTAATTACAAGGATATGCATACGTAACTTAATATCCCCATTTCAACTCATTTTAATTCTATAACTCGGTGTATGCAACTCAATTACAAAGTGTTTAAACGTTTAAATTACAAGGATATGCTTAAGTGAGTTCACAACCCCGTTTTCAAATCTTTGGACTTCTAAAACATGGTGTTTTCAACATAATTGAAAAGTATTTAATTGCTTCAGTTACAATGTGACGTCAAAGTAAGCTCGTAACTCATTTTCGAATCCTTGGATTTCCAAAAGTTGCATTTTTTCGTACAATTACAATGTGTATACGCGTTTAAACTACACTAAAATCGCAAAGTGTGTTGGCAACCCATCTTCAAGTCCTTGGATTTCGAACATCTGGGGTTTGCAATACAATTACAAAGTGTTTATGTGCATCAATTACCATCATATGGTTAAGTGAGTCCATAACCCTATTTAAATATTTGGGCTTTTAAAGCTCGGGGTGCAACACAATTACAAAGAGTTTACGACCTTAAATTGCAATCATATGCTAAGTTGAGCTCTTCAACCGTTCTCAAATCATTAGAATTCAAAAACAGGGGATTTGTAATACAATTACAAAGTGTTTATGTGCATCAATTACCATCATATGGTTAAGTGAGTCCTTAACCCTATTTAAATATTTGGGCTTTTAAAGCTCGGGGTGCAACACAATTACAAAGAGTTTACGACCTTAAATTGCAATCATATGCTAAGTTGAGCTCTTCAACCGTTCTCAAATCATTAGAATTCAAAAACAGGGGATTTGTAATACAATTACAAAGTGTTTATGTGCATCAATTACCATCATATGGTTAAGTGAGTCCTTAACCCTATTTAAATATTTGGGCTTTTAAAGCTCGGGGTGCAACACAATTACAAAGAGTTTACGACCTTAAATTGCAATCATATGCTAAGTTGAGCTCTTCAACCGTTCTCAAATCATTAGAATTCCAAAACAGGGGATTTGTAATACAATTACAAAGTGTTTGCCTGCTTTAATTGGAACGACATGAGTTTGTAAGTTAGTATCCCTTTGCAAATCATAAGATTCCTGAATGTGGGGGTTTGCAGCCTAATTTGGAAGTGTTTGCGTGCTTTAATTACAAGGATATGCATACGTAACTTAATATCCCCATTTCAACTCATTTTAATTCTATAACTCGGTGTATGCAACTCAATTACAAAGTGTTTAAACGTTTAAATTACAAGGATATGCTTAAGTGAGTTCACAACCCCGTTTTCAAATCTTTGGACTTCTAAAACATGGTGTTTTCAACATAATTGAAAAGTATTTAATTGCTTCAGTTACAATGTGACGTCAAAGTAAGCTCGTAACTCAATTACGAATCCTTGGATTTCCAAAACTTGCATTTTTTCGTACAATTACAATGTGTATACGCGTTTAAACTACACTAAAATCGCAAAGTGTGTTGGCAACCCATCTTCAAGTCCTTGGATTTCGAACATCTGGGGTTTGCAATACAATTACAAAGTGTTTATGTGCATCAATTACCATCATATGGTTAAGTGAGTCCTTAACCCTATTTAAATATTTGGGCTTTTAAAGCTCGGGGTGCAACACAATTACAAAGAGTTTACGACCTTAAATTGCAATCATATGCTAAGTTGAGCTCTTCAACCGTTCTCAAATCATTAGAATTCAAAAACAGGGGATTTGTAATACAATTACAAAGTGTTTGCCTGCTTTAATTGGAACGACATGAGTTTGTAAGTTAGTATCCCTTTGCAAATCATAAGATTCCTGAATGTGGGGGTTTGCAGCCTAATTTGGAAGTGTTTGCGTGCTTTAATTACAAGGATATGCATACGTAACTTAATATCCCCATTTCAACTCATTTTAATTCTATAACTCGGTGTATGCAACTCAATTACAAAGTGTTTAAACGTTTAAATTACAAGGATATGCTTAAGTGAGTTCATAACCCCGTTTTCAAATCTTTGGACTTCTAAAACATGGTGTTTTCAACATAATTGAAAAGTATTTAATTGCTTCAGTTACAATGTGACGTCAAAGTAAGCTCGTAACTCATTTTCGAATCCTTGGATTTCCAAAAGTTGCATTTTTTCGTACAATTACAAAGTGTTTACGCGTTTAAACTACACTAAAATCGCAAAGTGTGTTGGCAACCCATCTTCAAGTCCTTGGATTTCGAACATCTGGGGTTTGCAATACAATTACAAAGTGTTTATGTGCATCAATTACCATCATATGGTTAAGTGAGTCCTTAACCCTATTTAAATATTTGGGCTTTTAAAGCTCGGGGTGCAACACAATTACAAAGAGTTTACGACCTTAAATTGCAATCATATGCTAAGTTGAGCTCTTCAACCGTTCTCAAATCATTAGAATTCAAAAACAGGGGATTTGTAATACAATTACAAAGTGTTTACGTGCATCAATTACCATCATATGGTTAAGTGAGTCCTTAACCCTATTTAAATATTTGGGCTTTTAAAGCTCGGGGTGCAACACAATTACAAAGAGTTTACGACCTTAAATTGCAATCATATGCTAAGTTGAGCTCTTCAACCGTTCTCAAATCATTAGAATTCCAAAACAGGGGATTTGTAATACAATTACAAAGTGTTTGCCTGCTTTAATTGGAACGACATGAGTTTGTAAGTTAGTATCCCTTTGCAAATCATAAGATTCCTGAATGTGGGGGTTTGCAGCCTAATTTGGAAGTGTTTGCGTGCTTTAATTACAAGGATATGCATACGTAACTTAATATCCCCATTTCAACTCATTTTAATTCTATAACTCGGTGTATGCAACTCAATTACAAAGTGTTTAAACGTTTAAATTACAAGGATATGCTTAAGTGAGTTCATAACCCCGTTTTCAAATCTTTGGACTTCTAAAACATGGTGTTTTCAACATAATTAAAAAGTATTTAATTGCTTCAGTTACAATGTGACGTCAAAGTAAGCTCGTAACTCATTTTCGAATCCTTGGATTTCCAAAACTTGCATTTTTTGGTACAATTACAAAGTGTTTACGCGTTTAAACTACACTAAAATCGCAAAGTGTGTTGGCAACCCATCTTCAAGTCCTTGGATTTCGAACATCTGGGGTTTGCAATACAATTACAAAGTGTTTATGTGCATCAATTACCATCATATGGTTATGTGAGTCCTTAACCCTATTTAAATATTTGGGCTTTTAAAGCTCGGGGTGCAACACAATTACAAAGAGTTTACGACCTTAAATTGCAATCATATGCTAAGTTGAGCTCTTCAACCGTTCTCAAATCATTAGAATTCAAAAACAGGGGATTTGTAATACAATTACAAAGTGTTTGCCTGCTTTAATTGGAACGACATGAGTTTGTAAGTTAGTATCCCTTTGCAAATCATAAGATTCCTGAATGTGGGGGTTTGCAGCCTAATTTGGAAGTGTTTGCGTGCTTTAATTACAAGGATATGCATACGTAACTTAATATCCTCATTTCAACTCATTTTAATTCTATAACTCGGTGTATGCAACTCAATTACAAAGTGTTTAAACGTTTAAATTACAAGGATATGCTTAAGTGAGTTCATAACCCCGTTTTCAAATCTTTGGACTTCTAAAACATGGTGTTTTCAACATAATTGAAAAGTATTTAATTGCTTCAGTTACAATGTGACGTCAAAGTAAGCTCGTAACTCATTTTCGAATCCTTGGATTTCCAAAAGTTGCATTTTTTTCGTACAATTACAAAGTGTTTACGCGTTTAAACTACACTAAAATCGCAAAGTGTCACACCCCTGCGCCGCGTGCGGAATCCACGGCGCGGTGACGTATGAACAGTTGAATCATGCACAAGTATTGAATAAGAACAACCACAATGGATTACTACATTTCATAATATTTAGACAGTTGATTAGTTACAGACAATCTATCTACCAAAAGTAAGACAACTACAGACCCAAAATATAGTTTTACAAAATAAGATTCCAAACAAGACAATTAAACATTTAGGATTTAGTGTGTTTCTAATCCATCCTAGCATGTTTCTTCATCTTGTTCTATCTTAGTATGGTCTCCTTAGTTGTCTCTGAGAATGTCTTAAACCTGATTACCTGAAACACGTAAAAAGTAACTGTCAACTACAGACGTAGTTGGTGAGAACAATAGGTTTAAGCATTTGTAAACATGAGTATATGATATAAGGCATAGGTAAGTTAAAGCATCATAAGATTCACACGGATGAGCTGCAACCCAAACTAACATCAAGTAAGAAAATGAGTGTAAACAGTCCAATCACTGTTCGCACGAAAGCCAATAATATCACGTCCCAAACCACGTTTGGAGTTAGATAATACGTCAGCAGTTTTGATAACCATATGACACCAGACCTACAGTTGGCTTTTAAAAGCAAATTTAAAAGCCAACTCCATCCTGGATAAGAAAACAATGACACCAGACCTACAGTTAGCTTTTAAAACAAATTTAAAAGCTAACTCCATCCTGGATAAGAAACAATGTGTCCGCTTTCCCTTGTTGTGATCACCCAGTACTAACGCTAATGAATGTGATACTTGATGCTTTTACAAGTTTGTTTACAACAATTGACACCATGTTCTGAATCTTACTTTAACCGGATGTGTTAATGCCTTATTTGATAACATGAATTGAAAAGCCTGGATTTAATTCCACGAATTAAATCCTTTGTTTTGAATACCATGAAATGAACCACTTGATTTGAATACCATGTTTTGAACCACTTGATTTGAATACCATGTTTTGAACCACTTGATTTGAATACCATGATGTGATGACCTTGTGTAATAACAAGGTTTATAACAAAAGGGTTTGTAAAATCCTTTATCAAAAAGTGTTTATCCTTCATAAATACATTTGAGTAAATTAATTTCAAAACAGTTCAAAAGTCCCTTATTAAACCTTTTTAATGAAAAGAGTTTAGTAATTGACAAGTAAATTAAAACAGTTGACAATTTCTTTAAACAATTGATGAATCCCTTGGATTCGTAAGATGAACCTGTAATGTTTATGAATTACACATAACTTGTGTAATGAAACAAGATTGAAATAGCGGTTTTGATCACGTGTTCCACCCCAAAACAATTATAAAACAGTAAAAGAGGGGCTAGAGTTCTCACCTGTCTGCAGTAGACTCTGACTTAAACAGTTAGCAAGTAGCAAACAGGACTTCTAACTTGTTCCTATATCATTGTAATCATACATAAGATATACGATTTATAATTGTATAGACTTTGATTTATTGATTGACTTGTGTTCTCTTGATTAAGATTGTTGTGAAAACTTGAATGTTATGCTTTGAATCATTTGATTGATCATGGGTCCAAGAAACTTATGAAATGCTCTTTGATGCATAATTCTTATGCATAAATGATATTTGTTCAAGAATTTGATAGCCCTTGATTAATATGATTTATGAAATAATGTTCCAATTGCTTAAATCTTGAGATTGTGAATTGATCTTCATGACTTAAGTTACACACTTAACCCATTTATGATCAATTCACAATTGTCATAGTCGAGGGTCTCACATTGGGCCTTAAGCCCAGGAAACCATGATGATCCTTAAACCGAGTCCATGGGCCAATTTAACCCTATTGTGTTTTGTTTAAACATATGGGCCAAGTTGTTAATGGAATTGGGCTTGTTGCAACCTAATTGGGCCGAAAAGAATGTGAACTGCCACTCTAGGCAGCGAACCCTTTGGGATTTCAGCCCAAGGTTCGGCCTTTATGGCTGGAAGGTTCGTTCAAGGTGAGTGGTCCAAGGGTTCGGCCAGGTGAAATAGTTCGTTGCATAGCAAGAGGCTCGGCCAACTGAATGGTTCGGCAAATGTATAAATGGTTCACTAGGGTTCGTCCACCGGAGGTTTGTTAGCATGCCATAGGGTTCGCTGCTTGTGACTAAGGGTTCGTTGTCCATAATCATCAAAGGGTTCGGCTGATCATACCACGAACCATGCAGGGTTCGTGTCTCAGTCGCGGCTCATGCATGGCGACTAGGGTTCGTGGGGTGAGTATCAAGTAAGGTTCGCAGAAGGTTTGCACTGGAGAGGGTTCGTTGGATCATCAAATGGTTCGTGAAGGCTCGTGGAACTCTCTAGGGTTCGGCCAGCAGCAGATTAGGGTTCGGCCGGCTGTGGCTCACGAACCATGGGTTCGTTCACTTCGCAGGTTTGCCCAGAAAGGGTTCGGCCAACGAACCTGTTACCTGCATCGTCTCCATCATCAAGTTAACTGATTCTAGACCACGATCTAAGCCTGTAAAACTTCAAGGGAGGTTGCTATAGATGCGAAAATAGGAATGGTGTACTAGAACCGGTTATATATCAAGTTTCAAGCACATACACATCCAAAACCCTAATTTCGTGATTGTTCAAGCTACAATACCTCGTTATTGGCTGGATGAATCTGCGATATTCTTGTACTTTCGTGTAGAGTTTGTCGAGGGCTTCGCGTGGACACCAAGAATGACGAAATCCGTTGAGAATCGAGCGAGATACGAACGATTAAAGCTCGGTTTTCTAGAGAGAGAGAGGGTTTGCGAAAATTATAGAGAGAGAGAGGGTTTGGCTGATAATAAATGAAGGAAATGGCCTTCTTTAGGGCTTTTATAGTCCGGGTAGTGTTCGGGTCCGTTTCGGTCGCTCGGTTCACGTTTCCGGAACGTAACGCTTATTTTACGCGGTTTTAAATAAAAAAAGAGTTATTAAACCCATTAAAATGATGAGTTTCAAAATTGTAAAAATATAAAATAACTAATTTAATTATTTTTACTCTTCGTGTGTTGTCGGATCGTTAAACATTCGAAATTACGTGTATACCCGCAATCGCGTACATTTTCCGATCGTATTAATATATTTAAAGTCGTTTAATCATAATTATAAGTTCAACATTCGTATCATTATGGATCGTCACCCATAACCATACTCAGTCTCGCTTACGTATTACGATTCTTGTGAATTAATTAATTGTTATACTATTCGTCTCAACACTACGCACTAACACTACCTGTTACACCGAACGCAGTATATGTATAGGGCTCACTCTCGCTGCCCACCACTGTTTCGATATAACAAGTTACTGTTCTTGCTTAGTGAAATCGACTGTAAATAAATAATACATACTTGTTTTCTGATTACTAAGATCCTGTAACACACAAGCACACATTTTGAACATACGAATCACATTGATGAACTGAACCATGAATAGACACTGTTCTAATACTGTTTACAACTACATGACTATATGCACAAATGTTACAGTCTCCCCTAGTTAAGGGAATTTCGTCCCGAAATTAACTAGCCGAAGATACTGTAAACAGATGAGGGTACTTAAGCTTCATCTGGTCTTCACGTTCCCAGGTGAACTCAGCACCGCGTTTGCCCTCCCATCGCACTTTCACGATCGGGATACGGCTGCGTTTAAGTTTCTTGACCCCATGATCCATGATCTCAACTGGACGTTCTATGAATTGCATGTTGTTCTGAATCTGTATGTCTTCCAGTGGAATCTGAACATCATGATCCGCTAAGCATTTCTTAAGATTTGATACATGAAAAGTATCATGAACATTGCTTAGCTCCACTGGAAGTTTGAGTTTGTAGGCTACGGGACCAATCCGTTCCAGGATCTCAAAAGGTCCAACGTACCTTGGTGCAAGTTTCCCTTTCTTCCCGAATCGGACAACGCCTTTCCAGGGAGAAACTTTGAGTAAGACTCGGTCACCGATTTGGAACTCAAGCGGTTTCCGACGTCGATCAGCATAACTCTTCTGCCGATCCCGTGCGGCCTTAAGCCGTGACTGAATGATTGTGATCTTGTCTGATGTTTCCTGAATGAGTTCTGGTCCTACGACCTGTGAGTCACCAATCTCGGTCCAACAGACCGGTGATCGGCACTTTCTACCATATAGAGCTTCGAATGGTGCACATTGAATGCTCGTATGATAGCTATTGTTATATGAAAACTCAATGAGTGGGAGATGAGTGTCCCAACTTCCACCGAAGTCAATGACACAAGAACGAAGCATGTCTTCAAGTGTTTGGATAGTCCTTTCGCTTTGGCCGTCGGTTTGAGGATGATACGCCGTGCTAAGATTAACACGCGTTCCCAAAGCCTTTTGCAATGATTGCCAAAAGCGAGAAGTGAAACGACTATCACGATCAGATATGATTGATGTTGGAGTACCATGACGTGCAATGATTTCGTTGATGTACAAGGTGGATAACTTCTCCATCTTGTAATCCTCTCTGATCGGGAGAAAATGAGCAGATTTGGTGAGTCGATCAACGATCACCCAAATCGAATCGAAACCTCTCGGAGTTCTCGGCAGCTTTGTTATGAAATCCATGGAAATTTGCTCCCATTTCCATTGAGGAATTTCAGGTTGCTGCAGAAGTCCCGAAGGCTTTTGATGTTCTGCTTTGACCTTTGAACATGTAAGACATTTTCCCACGTACAGTGCTATGTCTTTCTTCATTCCCGGCCACCAGTAAGATGTCCTCAAGTCCTGATACATCTTGTCGGCTCCAGGATGAACTGAGTATCGCGACTTATGAGCCTCATCACAGATGAGTGTGCGCAATTCTTCAGACTTTGGAATCCAAATGCGGCCGTTGAGATATAACAACCCATCAGTTCGAGGTTCTAGTTTCTTCTCAATACCACAATCCAAGTCTGTCTTGAGTTGATTATCTGTTACTACTTGTTGTTGTGCAATACGAATCAAGCCTTTCAAGTTTGGCTGTGTGTTGATCTCCATGGCTCTAACACGAATTGGTTTGACTGGTTCCTTGCGACTAAGAGCATCCGCCACCACATTGGCTTTACCCGGATGGTAACGAATCTCACAGTCGTAATCAGTTAGAAGCTCAACCCAACGTCGTTGTCTCATGTTGAGTTCTTTCTGATTGAGAATGTGTTGAAGGCTCTTGTGGTCTGTATAGATGACACATTTAGTACCATAAAGGTAGTGTCTCCAAATCTTCAATGCAAAGACCACAGCCCCTAACTCAAGGTCATGAGTAGTGTAATTCTTCTCGTGAACCTTAAGTTGTCTTGAAGCATAAGCAATGACCTTGTCCCGTTGCATAAGTACACAACCGAGACCAAGGTTTGAAGCATCACAGTAGACAATGAAATCATCACTGCCTTATGGAAGACTAAGGATAGGGGAATTGCATAACTTCTGTTTAAGAAGTTGAAATGCATCTTCTTGTTTCTGTCCCCATATAAAAGATTGACTTTTCTGAGTCAATGTAGTGAGTGGCAAGGCTATCTTAGAGAAGTTTGCAATGAATCTTCTATAATAACCTGCCAGACCCAGAAATGAACGAATCTCTGTTGGAGTAGATGGAGTAGTCCAGTTCTTAATCGCCTCAATCTTCGCCGGATCTACATGTATCCCATCTTTGTTTATGACATGTCCTAAGAAGTGAACCTCCTTTAGCCAAAATTCACACTTTGAGAATTTAGCATAAAGTTGTTCCTCTCTTAGTAGTTCCAAGACTTTCTTCAAATGATTCTCATGTTCTCGTTCTGTCTTGGAATAAATCAGTATATCATCAATAAAGACGATAACAAACTGATCCAAGTAAGGCCTACAGACTCGATTCATCAAGTCCATGAACACTGCGGGTGCATTGGTCAGCCCAAATGGCATAACCACAAACTCATAGTGTCCATATCGAGTCCTAAATGCCGTCTTTGGTATATCCTCATCATTTACTCTTAACTGATGATACCCAGATCGTAAGTCAATCTTAGAGAAGCAAGTTGCTCCCTGTAATTGATCAAACAGATCATCGATCCTGGGCAGAGGATATCTATTCTTGATTGTCAACTTGTTCAGCTCACGATAGTCTATGCACATACGAAATGAACCGTCTTTCTTTTTGACAAAGAGAACCGGAGCTCCCCATGGAGAGAAACTCGGTCTTATAAAACCTTTGTCTAAAAGTTCTTGAAGCTGACTAGACAGTTCTTGCATCTCAGACGGTGCTAACCGATACGGTGACTTCGCCACTGGGTTTGCTCCAGGGACGAGATCAATTCTAAACTCCACTTGTCGGACTGGTGGTAGTCCAGGCAAGTCTTCTGGAAATACGTCTGGATAGTCTTTGATAACCGGTACGTCTCCAACTGCTTTCTTGTCAGGTTTCTTTTCCACCACGTGAGCTAAGAATGCATAATATTTCTTCTTCAGATACTTCCTCGCCTTGATGCACGATACAATCTTCAATCCGCGGCAGGGTTTCTCACCGTAGACTATCATCGTTTCGCCAGACGGTAGGGGAATTCGAATAAGTTTCTCCGAGCATACGATTTCAGCATTATTCTTAGATAGCCAATCCATTCCTACTACAACTTCGAAGCTTCCGAGAGTCATAGGAATGAGATCGATAGAGAAAAGATGGTCATTTAATCTTAGCTCACAAGCATTAATGATGGAATCTACAACTATGGTTTTACCATTCGCTACTTCTACAGTATAGGGAGCAGTAAGTGTAGATAGTTGCATATTAAGCAAAGAAGCAGTATGAGCAGAGATAAAGCTTTTATCAGCACCAGTATCGAATATGATAGAAACATAGTGATCATTGATAAGAAATGTACCCGTGATAACTGCTGGATCCTCACGTGCTTCAGCAGTCCCAATGACAAAAGCACGAGCGGCAGCAGTATTGTTGTTGAGTTTTGGACACTGATTTCTGAAGTGTCCCTCTGCTCCACAATTATAACAGGCTCTTCCACCTGTAGCAGTAGTGGTAGCAGTTGTTGTAACAGCAAGATGAGCAGAACGGCATGTAGCCGCCAAGTGTCCCATACGCCCACATTTGAGACACTTTCTGCATGGAATGTTGGGTAGATGATGATACTGGCATTTGGTGCAAAGTGGAAATGTGCCAGTATAAGACTTTCTGGTGTTAGCAGGTTGTGGCATAGCATTGATAGGTGTGGCATGAGTAGGTGCAGCCGCAGTCAACGTTGCAAAGTTCTTGATTGTCTTTTGCTTCTTCTTCTTGTGATGATGCTGTTCAGGCTTCTTGCCTTCTTCAATCTGTGCTCTCTTGAATCCCTTTCGGGTGAGCACTCCAGACTTCACATACTCTTCAGTAAGAGTAGCACCAAGTTGAATGGCTGCTTCCAGAGTAGTGGGGTTGTTCCCCATAACAGTTCCTCTGACAACCAAAGGCAAACCTTCAATGTATTTCTCTATCCTGCGGGATAGAGGAGTAACCAAATGAGGCACCAGAATGCACAACTCATGGAACCGAGTTGTATACTTTGCGTTCTCTCCACTATCTTGCACCAGATTCCACATCTCCACCTCCAGTTTCTTCAGTTCATGACGTGGACAAAACTTTTCCACAAGTAAGTTCTTGAATCCGTCCCATGGTAAAGCTAGAGCAACTTCACGTCCTCTGGTGTTCTTCTCAGAATTCCACCAGGTGAGTGCGCCTTTGTGAAAAGCGCTTGAGGCCATCTTGACCTTCAGATTCTCAGGACATCCAGTGAAGTCAAGAATGTCTTCGATACTTTCCAGCCATTGCAGTAGGCCGGTAGCTCCTTCAGTACCGGAGTACTTAGGAGGCTTAGCATCGTTGAACTGCTTGAATGTGAAGTTAGCAGTTCCAGCGTTAGTGGCATTGGAGTTGTGTGCAGAATCACCGGTACTTCCCCGAAGATTCTGGGTAATATCAGTGACCATACCCGGGATCACATCCCTCATGTGAACAGCGATAGCTCGAGCAATCTTGTTAATTTCATCATCATTACCGCTTGTCGAACCCCCAGCATTTGGGTCTCGTCGAGGAGGCATTCTACGAATAGAAGCCACAAGCGGGTCAGTAATGAGAATGGATACAATTGAATTTTTATGATAAGGTCAGTAATATATCCATACTACTAGTATTATCATTCAATTGTAATATGATCCAGTACACGTATAAGTTATCAACTTATTTGTATACTTATCATGTGAATATGTACGATGTCTCATGATCTCTCCACCAAACCTACACACTGACACTTTCCCGATATACCGAAAATAGCTTATATATAGGGCTCACTCTCGCTGCCCACCACCGTTTCGGTATACCACGATCATGCCCTTGCTAGCATTTGGCAACACGTTTGTACTGATTTCCATGTGTTTCCATTGATTAAGAATCCCATGATCTTTGATCAACTTGAACTATGATTGATTCCATGATTGAACTATGATTATGTTATGCGTGCACCTACTAACAGTTGTTAACATGTAGAACTAAGTCATACGTGTGTTCTACACTTTCCTGTTAACCTATGTCAGTAAGTACCAATGATGTAATCACTTAAGAATTTCACTTAAGGTTTACATTTACAGAACGTTCACAACTTGATTGATTCACCATAATGGTTGGTTCATCCAAGTTTGAATTTGCACTATGATTTGATTCACCAATGATTGTTTCCCAAATGATTGTATCCCATGTGTTTTGACTAATGTTCCATGTGTCCAGTTGATCCCGAATCCTCCCTCCAAATACAAACGCCGGATTCCCCCTAACATACTGAAATAAGCTTATATATAGGGTAAGCTCTCACCGACCCACCACTTACCTCAACACATCAGCGTTAATCCGTCGTCTATATTTGGGGCTAAGATTCCAACTGTTGATTGATTATGATTGTTTCATGATTTCTCTTGTTCTGTGACTATGATAATGATTATGTAAACCATGGTTCTTAATTTACTCGAAATTAAAACCTTAGGTTTTAGCATGTGTGTCCTAGGTTAATTTAACCTAGGTCCTCAATACCTACAGTATCGAGTATAATGATCTCTTGTGAGAACTTCAACTAAAGAATACTGTTACACAGATTCTAAGTTATAAAGTTCCTATGATAATGAACACCTGATAATGATAACAATGATAACAATGACAAGGATTTCAACTCAAGACTCTAAATTAATAGATCTTGACATTTGAATTCCTATAATGAATATGACAAGGATTTCAAATCGAGAATCTAAGTTAATAGATCTTGACCTTTGAATTCCTATACTGAATGTGACAAGGACTTCAGATCAAAGATAACAATCTTTGCCTCTAAATCCCATAATGAATATGACAAGGATCTTAGATCAAAGATACTAAATTAATAGATCTTTGCCTCTAAATCCCATAATGAATATGACAAGAAATTCATATCAAAGATACTGAAACTACAGATCTTTGCCTCTGAATTTCTATAATGATCTCTGTGTGAGAATTTCAGATCAAGGATACTAAGAATACAGATCCTTGCCTCTGAAATCCTTAAATGCATATGTGTGAGAATTTAATTCGGTTTCTAAAATTATAGAAGTCCGATTCAAATTCTTTGACTTGATATCTAATCTTAGTAAAATGTCCTAAGATCTTTCAAGCTTAATGTAGACTTAATGCTTACTTAAGTTACTTAGATCCTAAGTATCCTCAAGCCTATAGCACTTAGTCCTATTGGGTAGCTTAGGTTATAGTCTAGGTCATTAAACATTGGGTTTTTCCTAGTTCCCTACAACCTTGGCTCTGATACCAACCTGTCACACCCCTGCGCCGCGTGCGGAATCCACGGCGCGGTGACGTATGAACAGTTGAATCATGCACAAGTATTGAATAAGAACAACCACAATGGATTACTACATTTCATAATATTTAGACAGTTGATTAGTTACAGACAATCTATCTACCAAAAGTAAGACAACTACAGACCCAAAATATAGTTTACAAAATAAGATTCCAAACAAGACAATTAAACATTTAGGATTTAGTGTGTTTCTAATCCATCCTAGCATGTTTCTTCATCTTGTTCTATCTTAGTATGGTCTCCTTAGTTGTCTCTGAGAATGTCTTAAACCTGATTACCTGAAACACGTAAAAAGTAACTGTCAACTACAGACGTAGTTGGTGAGAACAATAGGTTTAAGCATTTGTAAACATGAGTATATGATATAAGGCATAGGTAAGTTAAAGCATCATAAGATTCACACGGATGAGCTGCAACCCAAACTAACATCAAGTAAGAAAATGAGTGTAAACAGTCCAATCACTGTTCGCACGAAAGCCAATAATATCACGTCCCAAACCACGTTTGGAGTTAGATAATACGTCAGCAGTTTTGATAACCATATGACACCAGACCTACAGTTGGCTTTTAAAAGCAAATTTAAAAGCCAACTCCATCCTGGATAAGAAAACAATGACACCAGACCTACAGTTAGCTTTTAAAACAAATTTAAAAGCTAACTCCATCCTGGATAAGAAACAATGTGTCCGCTTTCCCTTGTTGTGATCACCCAGTACTAACGCTAATGAATGTGATACTTGATGCTTTTACAAGTTTGTTTACAACAATTGACACCATGTTCTGAATCTTACTTTAACCGGATGTGTTAATGCCTTATTTGATAACATGAATTGAAAAGCCTGGATTTAATTCCACGAATTAAATCCTTTGTTTTGAATACCATGAAATGAACCACTTGATTTGAATACCATGTTTTGAACCACTTGATTTGAATACCATGTTTTGAACCACTTGATTTGAATACCATGATGTGATGACCTTGTGTAATAACAAGGTTTATAACAAAAGGGTTTGTAAAATCCTTTATCAAAAAGTGTTTATCCTTCATAAATACATTTGAGTAAATTAATTTCAAAACAGTTCAAAAGTCCCTTATTAAACCTTTTTAATGAAAAGAGTTTAGTAATTGACAAGTAAATTAAAACAGTTGACAATTTCTTTAAACAATTGATGAATCCCTTGGATTCGTAAGATGAACCTGTAATGTTTATGAATTACACATAACTTGTGTAATGAAACAAGATTGAAATAGCGGTTTTGATCACGTGTTCCACCCCAAAACAATTATAAAACAGTAAAAGAGGGGCTAGAGTTCTCACCTGTCTGCAGTAGACTCTGACTTAAACAGTTAGCAAGTAGCAAACAGGACTTCTAACTTGTTCCTATATCATTGTAATCATACATAAGATATACGATTTATAATTGTATAGACTTTGATTCATTGATTGACTTGTGTTCTCTTGATTAAGATTGTTGTGAAAACTTGAATGTTATGCTTTGAATCATTTGATTGATCATGGGTCCAAGAAACTTATGAAATGCTCTTTGATGCATAATTCTTATGCATAAATGATATTTGTTCAAGAATTTGATAGCCCTTGATTAATATGATTTATGAAATAATGTTCCAATTGCTTAAATCTTGAGATTGTGAATTGATCTTCATGACTTAAGTTACACACTTAACCCATTTATGATCAATTCACAATTGTCATAGTCGAGGGTCTCACATTGGGCCTTAAGCCCAGGAAACCATGATGATCCTTAAACCGAGTCCATGGGCCAATTTAACCCTATTGTGTTTTGTTTAAACATATGGGCCAAGTTGTTAATGGAATTGGGCTTGTTGCAACCTAATTGGGCCGAAAAGAATGTGAACTGCCACTCTAGGCAGCGAACCCTTTGGGATTTCAGCCCAAGGTTCGGCCTTTATGGCTGGAAGGTTCGTTCAAGGTGAGTGGTCCAAGGGTTCGGCCAGGTGAAATAGTTCGTTGCATAGCAAGAGGCTCGGCCAACTGAATGGTTCGGCAAATGTATAAATGGTTCACTAGGGTTCGTCCACCGGAGGTTTGTTAGCATGCCATAGGGTTCGCTGCTTGTGACTAAGGGTTCGTTGTCCATAATCATCAAAGGGTTCGGCTGATCATACCACCAACCATGCAGGGTTCGTGTCTCAGTCGCGGCTCATGCATGGCGACTAGGGTTCGTGGGGTGAGTATCAAGTAAGGTTCGCAGAAGGTTTGCACTGGAGAGGGTTCGTTGGATCATCAAATGGTTCGTGAAGGCTCGTGGAACTCTCTAGGGTTCGGCCAGCAGCAGATTAGGGTTCGGCCGGCTGTGGCTCACGAACCATGGGTTCGTTCACTTCGCAGGTTTGCCCAGAAAGGGTTCGGCCAACGAACCTGTTACCTGCATCGTCTCCATCATCAAGTTAACTGATTCTAGACCACGATCTAAGCCTGTAAAACTTCAAGGGAGGTTGCTATAGATGCGAAAATAGGAATGGTGTACTAGAACCGGTTATATATCAAGTTTCAAGCACATACACATCCAAAACCCTAATTTCGTGATTGTTCAAGCTACAATACCTCGTTATTGGCTGGATGAATCTGCGATATTCTTGTACTTTCGTGTAGAGTTTGTCGAGGGCTTCGCGTGGACACCAAGAATGACGAAATCCGTTGAGAATCGAGCGAGATACGAACGATTAAAGCTCGGTTTTCTAGAGAGAGAGAGAGGGTTTGCGAAAATTATAGAGAGAGAGAGGGTTTGGCTGATAATAAATGAAGGAAATGGCCTTCTTTAGGGCTTTTATAGTCCGGGTAGTGTTCGGGTCCGTTTCGGTCGCTCGGTTCGCGTTTCCGGAACGTAACGCGTATTTTACGCGGTTTTAAATAAAAAAGAGTTATTAAACCCATTAAAATGATGAGTTTCAAAATTGTAAAAATATAAAATAACTAATTTAATTATTTTTACTCTTCGTGTGTTGTCGGATCGTTAAACATTCGAAATTACGTGTATACCCGCAATCGCGTACATTTTCCGATCGTATTAATATATTTAAAGTCGTTTAATCATAATTATAAGTTCAACATTCGTATCATTATGGATCGTCACCCATAACCATACTCAGTCTCGCTTACGTATTACGATTCTTGTGAATTAATTAATTGTTATACTATTCGTCTCAACACTACGCACTAACACTAACCTGTTACACCGAACGCAGTATATGTATAGGGCTCACTCTCGCTGCCCACCACTGTTTCGATATAACAAGTTACTGTTCTTGCTTAGTGAAATCGACTGTAAATAAATAATACATACTTGTTTTCTGATTACTAAGATCCTGTAACACACAAGCACACATTTTGAACATACGAATCACATTGATGAACTGAACCATGAATAGACACTGTTCTAATACTGTTTACAACTACATGACTATATGCACAAATGTTACACAAAGTGTGTTGGCAACCCATCTTCAAGTCCTTGGATTTCGAACATCTGGGGTTTGCAATACAATTACAAAGTGTTTTTGTGCATCAATTACCATCATATGGTTAAGTGAGTCCTTAACCCTATTTAAATATTTGGGCTTTTAAAGCTCGGGGTGCAACACAATTACAAAGAGTTTACGACCTTAAATTGCAATCATATGCTAAGTTGAGCTCTTCAACCGTTCTCAAATCATTAGAATTCAAAAACAGGGGATTTGTAATACAATTACAAAGTGTTTGCCTGCTTTAATTGGAACGACATGAGTTTGTAAGTTAGTATCCCTTTGCAAATCATAAGATTCCTGAATGTGGGGGTTTGCAGCCTAATTTGGAAGTGTTTGCGTGCTTTAATTACAAGGATATGCATACGTAACTTAATATCCCCATTTCAACTCATTTTAATTCTATAACTCGGTGTATGCAACTCAATTACAAAGTGTTTAAACGTTTAAATTACAAGGATATGCTTAAGTGAGTTCATAACCCCGTTTTCAAATCTTTGGACTTCTAAAACATGGTGTTTTCAACATAATTGAAAAGTATTTAATTGCTTCAGTTACAATGTGACGTCAAAGTAAGCTCGTAACTCATTTTCGAATCCTTGGATTTCCAAAACTTGCATTTTTTCGTACAATTACAAAGTGTTTACGCGTTTAAACTACACTAAAATCGTAAAGTGTGTTGGCAACCCATCTTCAAGTCCTTGGATTTCGAACATCTGGGGTTTGCAATACAATTACAAAGTGTTTATGTGCATCAATTACCATCATATGGTTAAGTGAGTCCTTAACCCTATTTAAATATTTGGGCTTTTAAAGCTCGGGGTGCAACACAATTACAAAGAGTTTACGACCTTAAATTGCAATCATATGCTAAGTTGAGCTCTTCAACCGTTCTCAAATCATTAGAATTCAAAAACAGGGGATTTGTAATACAATTACAAAGTGTTTGCCTGCTTTAATTGGAACGCCATGAGTTTGTAAGTTAGTATCCCTTTGCAAATCTTAAGATTCCTGAATGTGGGGGTTTGCAGCCTAATTTGGAAGTGTTTGCGTGCTTTAATTACAAGGATATGCATACGTAACTTAATATCCCCATTTCAACTCATTTTAATTCTATAACTCGGTGTATGCAACTCAATTACAAAGTGTTTAAACGTTTAAATTACAAGGATATGCTTAAGTGAGTTCATAACCCCGTTTTCAAATCTTTGGACTTCTAAAACATGGTGTTTTCAACATAATTGAAAAGTATTTAATTGCTTCAGTTACAATGTGACGTCAAAGTAAACTCGTAACTCATTTTCGAATCCTTGGATTTCCAAAAGTTGCATTTTTTCGTACAATTACAAAGTGTTTACGCGTTTAAACTACACTAAAATCGCAAAGTGTGTTGGCAACCCATCTTCAAGTCCTTGGATTTCGAACATCTGGGGTTTGCAATACAATTACAAAGTGTTTATGTGCATCAATTACCATCATATGGTTAAGTGATTCCTTAACCCTATTTAAATATTTGGGCTTTTAAAGCTCGGGGTGCAACACAATTACAAAGAGTTTACGACCTTAAATTGCAATCATATGCTAAGTTGAGCTCTTCAACCGTTCTCAAATCATTAGAATTCAAAAACAGGGGATTTTTACAAAGTGTTTGCCTGCTTTAATTGGAACGACATGAATTTGTAAGTTAGTATCCCTTTGCAAATCATAAGATTCCTGAATGTGGGGGTTTGCAGCCTAATTTGGAAGTGTTTGCGTGCTTTAATTACAAGGATATGCATACGTAACTTAATATCCCCATTTCAACTCATTTTAATTCTATAACTCGGTGTATGCAACTCAATTACAAAGTGTTTAAACGTTTAAATTACAAGGATATGCTTAAGTGAGTTCATAACCCCGTTTTCAAATCTTTGGACTTCTAAAACATGGTGTTTTCAACATAATTGAAAAGTATTTAATTGCTTCATTTACAATGTGACGTCAAAGTAAGCACGTAGCTCATTTTCGAATCCTTGGATTTCCAAAAGTTGCATTTTTTCGTACAATTACAAAGTGTTTACGCGTTTAAACTACACTAAAATCACAAAGTGTGTTGGCAACCCATCTTCAAGTCCTTGGATTTCGAACATCTGGGGTTTGCAATACAATTACAAAGTGTTTATGTGCATCAATTACCATCATATGGTTAAGTGAGTCCTTAACCCTATTTAAATATTTGGGCTTTTAAAGCTCAGGGTGCAACACAATTACAAAGAGTTTACGACCTTAAATTGCAATCATATGCTAAGTTGAGCTCTTCAACCGTTCTCAAATCATTAGAATTCAAAAACAGGGGATTTATAATACAATTACAAAGTGTTTGCCTGCTTTAATTGGAACGACATGAGTTTGTAAGTTAGTATCCCTTTGCAAATCATAAGATTCCTGAATGTGGGGGTTTGCAGCCTAATTTGGAAGTGTTTGCGTGCTTTAATTACAAGGATATGCATACGTAACTTAATATCCCCATTTCAACTCATTTTAATTCTATAACTCGGTGTATGCAACTCAATTACAAAGTGTTTAAAACGTTTAAATTACAAGTATATGCTTAAGTGAGTTCATAACCCCGTTTTCAAATCTTTGGACTTCTAAAACATGGTGATTTCAACATAATTGAAAAGTATTTAATTGCTTCAGTTACAATGTGACGTCAAAGTAAGCTCGTAACTCATTTTCGAATCCTTGGATTTCCAAAAGTTGCATTTTTTCGTACAATTACAAAGTGTTTACGCGTTTAAACTACACTAAAATCGCAAAGTGTGTTGGCAACCCATCTTCAAGTCCTTGGATTTCGAACATCTGGGGTTTGCAATACAATTACAAAGTGTTTATGTGCATCAATTACCATCATATGGTTAAGTGAGTCCTTAACCCTATTTAAATATTTGGGCTTTTAAAGCTCGGGGTGCAACACAATTACAAAGAGTTTACGACCTTAAATTGCAATCATATGCTAAGTTGAGCTCTTCAACCGTTCTCAAATCATTAGAATTCAAAAACAGGGGATTTGTAATACAATTACAAAGTGTTTGCCTGCTTTAATTGGAACGCCATGAGTTTGTAAGTTAGTATCCCTTTGCAAATCTTAAGATTCCTGAATGTGGGGGTTTGCAGCCTAATTTGGAAGTGTTTGCGTGCTTTAATTACAAGGATATGCATACGTAACTTAATATCCCCATTTCAACTCATTTTAATTCTATAACTCGGTGTATGCAACTCAATTACAAAGTGTTTAAACGTTTAAATTACAAGGATATGCTTAAGTGAGTTCATAACCCCGTTTTCAAATCTTTGGACTTCTAAAACATGGTGTTTTCAACATAATTGAAAAGTATTTAATTGCTTCAGTTACAATGTGACGTCAAACTAAGCTCGTAACTCATTTTCGAATCCTTGGATTTCCAAAAGTTGCATTTTTTCGTACAATTACAAAGTGTTTACGCGTTTAAACTACACTAAAATCGCAAAGTGTGTTGGCAACCCATCTTCAAGTCCTTGGATTTCGAACATCTGGGGTTTGCAATACAATTACAAAGTGTTTATGTGCATTAATTACCATCATATGGTTAAGTGAGTCCTTAACCCTATTTAAATATTTGGGCTTTTAAAGCTCGGGGTGCAACACAATTACAAAGAGTTTACGACCTTAAATTGCAATCATATGCTAAGTTGAGCTCTTCAACCGTTCTCAAATCATTAGAATTCAAAAACAAGGGATTTGTAATACAATTACAAAGTGTTTGCCTGCTTTAATTGGAACGACATGAGTTTGTAAGTTTACTTCCCTTTGCAAATCATAAGATTCCTGAATGTGGGGGTTTGCAGCCTAATTTGGAAGTGTTTGCGTGCTTTAATTACAAGGATATGCATACGTAACTTAATATCCCCATTTCAACTCATTTTAATTCTATAACTCGGTGTATGCAACTCAATTACAAAGTGTTTAAACGTTTAAATTACAAGGATATGCTTAAGTGAGTTCATAACCCCGTTTTCAAATCTTTGGACTTCTAAAACATGGTGTTTTCAACATAATTGAAAAGTATTTAATTGCTTCAGTTACAATGTGACGTCAAAGTAAGCTCGTAACTCATTTTCGAATCCTTGGATTTCCAAAAGTTGCATTTTTTCGTACAATTACAAAGTGTTTACGCGTTTAAACTACACTAAAATCACAAAGTGTGTTGGCAACCCATCTTCAAGTCCTTGGATTTCGAACATCTGGGGTTTGCAATACAATTACAAAGTGTTTATGTGCATCATTTACCATCATATGGTTAAGTGAGTCCATAACCCTATTTAAATATTTGGGCTTTTAAAGCTCGGGGTGCAACACAATTACAAAGAGTTTACGACCTTAAATTGCAATCATATGCTAAGTTGAGCTCTTCAACCGTTCTCAAATCATTAGAATTCAAAAACAAGGGATTTGTAATACAATTACAAAGTGTTTGCCTGCTTTAATTGGAACGACATGAGTTTGTAAGTTAGTATCCCTTTGCAAATCATAAGATTCCTGAATGTGGGGGTTTGCAGCCTAATTTGGAAGTGTTTGCGTGCTTTAATTACAAGGATATGCATACGTAACTTAATATCCCCATTTCAACTCATTTTAATTCTATAACTCGGTGTATGCAACTCAATTACAAAGTGTTTAAACGTTTAAATTACAACGATATGCTTAAGTGAGTTCATAACCCCGTTTTCAAATCTTTGGACTTCTAAAACATGGTGTTTTCAACATAATTGAAAAGTATTTAATTGCTTCAGTTACAATGTGACGTCAAAGTAAGCTCGTAACTCAATCACGAATCCTTGGATTTCCAAAACTTGCATTTTTTCGTACAATTACAATGTGTATATGCGTTTAAACTACACTAAAATCGCAAAGTGTGTTGGCAACCCATCTTCAAGTCCTTGGATTTCGCACATCTGGGGTTTGCAATACAATTACAAAGTGTTTAGGTGCATCAATTACCATCATATGGTTAAGTGAGTCCTTAACCCTATTTAAATATTTGGGCTTTTAAAGCTCGGGGTGCAACACAATTACAAGAGTTTACGACCTTAAATTGCAATCATATGCTAAGTTGAGCTCTTCAACCGTTCTCAAATCATTAGAATTCAAAAACAGGGGATTTGTAATACAATTACAAAGTGTTTGCCTGCTTTAATTGGAACGACATGAGTTTGTAAGTTAGTATCCCTTTGCAAATCATAAGATTCCTGAATGTGGGGGTTTGCAGCCTAATTTGGAAGTGTTTGCGTGCTTTAATTACAAGGATATGCATACGTAACTTAATATCCCCATTTCAACTCATTTTAATTCTATAACTCGGTGTATGCAACTCAATTACAAAGTGTTTAAACGTTTAAATTACAAGGATATGCTTAAGTGAGTTCATAACCCCGTTTTCAAATCTTTGGACTTCTAAAACATGGTGTTTTCAACATAATTGAAAAGTATTTAATTGCTTCAGTTACAATGTGACGTCAAAGTAAGCTCGTAACTCATTTTCGAATCCTTGGATTTCCAAAATTTGCATTTTTTCGTACAATTACAAGTGTTTACGCGTTTAAACTACACTAAAATCACAAAGTGTGTTGGCACCCATCTTCAAGTCCTTGGATTTCGAACATCTGGGGTTTGCAATACAATTACAAAGTGTTTATGTGCATCATTTACCATCATATGGTTAAGTGAGTCCTTAACCCTATTTAAATATTTGGGCTTTTAAAGCTCGGGGTGCAACACAATTACAAAGAGTTTACGACCTTAAATTGCAATCATATGCTAAGTTGAGCTCTTCAACCGTTCTCAAATCATTAGAATTCAAAAACAAGGGATTTGTAATACAATTACAAAGTGTTTGCCTGCTTTAATTGGAACGACATGAGTTTGTAAGTTAGTATCCCTTTGCAAATCATAAGATTCCTGAATGTGGGGGTTTGCAGCCTAATTTGGAAGTGTTTGCGTGCTTTAATTACAAGGATATGCATACGTAACTTAATATCCCCATTTCAACTCATTTTAATTCTATAACTCGGTGTATGCAACTCAATTACAAAGTGTTTAAACGTTTAAATTACAACGATATGCTTAAGTGAGTTCATAACCCCGTTTTCAAATCTTTGGACTTCTAAAACATGGTGTTTTCAACATAATTGAAAAGTATTTAATTGCTTCAGTTACAATGTGACGTCAAAGTAAGCTCGTAACTCAATCACGAATCCTTGGATTTCCAAAACTTGCATTTTTTCGTACAATTACAATGTGTATATGCGTTTAAACTACACTAAAATCGCAAAGTGTGTTGGCAACCCCATCTCAAGTCCTTGGATTTCGCACATCTGGGGTTTGCAATACAATTACAAAGTGTTTAGGTGCATCAATTACCATCATATGTTAAGTGAGTCCTTATCCCTATTTAAATATTTGGGCTTTTAAAGCTCGGGGTGCAACACCATTACAAAGAGTTTACGACCTTAAATTGCAATCATATGCTAAGTTGAGCTCTTCAACCGTTCTCAAATCATTAGAATTCAAAACAGGGGATTTGTAATACAATTACAAAGTGTTTGCCTGCTTTAATTGGACGACATGAGTTTGTAAGTTAGTATCCCTTTGCAAATCATAAGATTCCTGAATGTGGGGGTTTGCAGCCTAATTTGGAAGTGTTTGCGTGCTTTAATTACAAGGATATGCATACGTAACTTAATATCCCCATTTCAACTCATTTTAATTCTATAACTCGGTGTATGCAACTCAATTACAAAGTGTTTAAACGTTTAAATTACAAGGATATGCTTAAGTGAGTTCATAACCCCGTTTTCAAATCTTTGGACTTCTAAAACATGGTGTTTTCAACATAATTGAAAAGTATTTAATTGCTTCAGTTACAATGTGACGTCAAAGTAAGCTCGTAACTCAATTACGAATCCTTGGATTTCCAAAACTTGCATTTTTTCGTACAATTACAATGTGTATAAGCGTTTAAACTACACTAAAAACGCAAAGTGTGTTGGCAACCCATCTTCAAGTCCTTGGATTCGAACATCTGGGGTTTGCAAACACAATTACAAAGTGTTTATGTGCATCAATTACCATCATATGGTTAAGTGAGTCCTTAACCCTATTTAAATATTGGGCTTTTAAAGCTCGGGTGCAACACAATTACAAAGATTTTACGACCTTAAATTGCAATCATATGCTAAGTTGAGCTCTTCAACCGTTCTCAAATCATTAGAATTCAAAAACAGGGGATTTGTAATACAATTACAAAGTGTTGCCTGCTTTAATTGGAACGACATGAGTTTGTAAGTTAGTATCCTTTTGCAAATCATAAGATTCCTGAATGTGGGGGTTTGCAGCCTAATTTGGAAGTGTTTGCGTGCTTTAATTACAAGGATATGCATACGTAACTTAATATCCCCATTTCAACTCATTTTAATTCTATAACTCGGTGTATGCAACTCAATTACAAAGTGTTTAAACCTTTAATTACAAGGATATGCTTAAGTGAGTTCATAACCCCGTTTTCAAATCTTTGGACTTCTAAAACATGGTGTTTTCAACATAATTGAAAAGTATTTAATTGCTTCAGTTACAATGTGACGTCAAAGTAAGCTCGTAACTCATTTACGAATCCTTGGATTTCCATAACTTGCATTTTTTCGTACAATTACAATGTGTATAAGCGTTTAAACTACACTAAAATCGCAAAGTGTGTTGGCAACCCATCTTCAAGTCCTTGGATTTCGAACATCTGGGGTTTGCAATACAATTACAAAGTGTTTATGCGCATCAATTACCATCATATGGTTAAGTGAGTCCTTAACCCTATTTAAATATTTGGGCTTTTAAAGCTCGGGGTGCAACACAATTACAAAGAGTTTACGACCTTAAATTGCAATCATATGCTAAGTTGAGCTCTTCAACCGTTCTCAAATCATTAGAATTCAAAAACAGGGGATTTGTAATACAATTACAAAGTGTTTGCCTGCTTTAATTGGAACGACATGAGTTTGTAAGTTAGTATCCCTTTGCAAATCATAAGATTCCTGAATGTGGGGGTTTGCAGCCTAATTTGGAAGTGTTTGCGTGCTTTAATTACAAGGATATGCATACGTAACTTAATATCCCCATTTCAACTCATTTTAATTCTATAACTCCGGTGTATGCAACTCAATTACAAAGTGTTTAAACGTTTAAATTACAAGGATATGCTTAAGTGAGTTCATAACCCCGTTTTCAAATCTTTGAACTTCTAAAACATGGTGTTTTCAACATAATTGAAAAGTATTTAATTGCTTCAGTTACAATGTGACGTCAAAGTAAGCTCGTAACTCACTTACGAATCCTTGGATTTCCAAAAGTTGCATTTTTTCGTACAATTACAATGTGTTACGCGTTTAAACTACACTAAAATCGCAAAGTGTGTTGGCAACCCATCTTCAAGTCCTTGGATTTCGAACATCTGGGTTTGCAATACAATTCCAAAGTGTTTATGTGCATCAATTTACCATCATATGGTTAATGAGTCTTAACCCTATTTAAAATATTGGGCTTTAAGCTCGGGGTGCAACACAATTACAAAGAGTTTACGACCTTAATTGCATCATATGCTAAGTTGAGCTCTTCAACCGTTCTCAAATCATTAGAATTCAAACAGGGGATTTGTAATACAATTACAAAGTGTTTGCCTGCTTTAATGGAACGACATGAGTTTGTAAGTTAGTATCCTTTGCAAATCATAAGATTCCTGATGTGGGGGTTTGCAGCCTAATTTGG